>NDXB01005076.1:49597-116066 GCA_002631895.1 Agapornis roseicollis
CCCCCCCCCCAGCCATGCCTGCACCCCTGGGGCTCCTCCACATCAGTGAGAAAGGGACCATGGATGGGCTGCTGGGGCTCACTCCGCTGTAACCAGCAGAAGGGGCAGTGCAGGGTGGGATGTGCTGTGCCCTCCATGCCTTCTCGATGCGGTTTTGTCCCCAGGTTCCTCTGCAGCCAGGGCCCAGCAGCTCAGGTCTCTGACCTGACAAGAGAGATGTGAACAGCAGTGATTTCCCCAGCACCCTCATGGGCATCCTTGAGCTTTGCTCGCAGCGCTGGGCTCCTGCCCCATCTCTTGAGCTCCCCTGGCTCAATGCAGAGCCCCAGCCAGGAGCGGGGTTGAAGGCACAGCCCCAGGCAAGCAGAGCCTGGGAACGGTCCTGGCTCCTGCCCTGCCGGCTGTTTTGGGAGGGCAGGGATGCAGTGCCCAGGGCAGCAGGCTGGGCGCAGCAGGAAGTCGGGCTTGCTGAGCTGGGTGTGTAGCATGTGGGGATGCTTGTCTGGGCTCCCAAAGCATTTTCCAAACACTTTAATTATAGTGATTTATATGGCAAAAGTGTGGGGGCGAGAGCTTGGGAAAGGGATCAGCAGGTTTGTTCCGAGGGCTCTAATCGGGGGGGGGGGGGGGGGGGTTGGGTNATCAACATAGAATCGTAGAATAGTTAGGGTTGGAAAGGACCTCAGCCATCTCATGGCTGATGGGGGTGCGGGGGGGGGGGGGGGGGGGGGGGGTAGGGTTTGGTACAGCACTGGAGCACCTTGAACTGCAGCATCAGGACAGGTTTGAAGGATGCAGAACCTCACAGCATGCCAGGGATGTGCTGATGGCATCCCTGAGGCCTCCATGCCTTACATGCTCCTAAGGGAACAGCAACAGGAGTGTCACCAGAGATCCTGAGCCTGTCCCCTGTGCTGCTGCCGAGCTCTGGGCTTCCCAGGGATCCTTCCCCACCTCCAGTGGGACTTTACAAAGCTGTAATCAGGGGGACTGCAGCCAGCCCCATGCACAGCACAGGCAGAGGAGGAACACGAGGCCACGTGGCACATGAGGGGTTTTAGTAGACAGTAACCAGAAAAGGATCAATAAATCAACAGCAGCTCAGCATTCACAGGGTCCTAGAATGGTTTGGGTTGGAAGGGTCCTTAAAGCTCCTCCAGTTCCAACCCCTGCCATGGGCAGGGACACCTTCCACTAGAGCATGGAAGAGCTTCTGCCTAAGAGCTCATCTCAGTCTCCCCTCTGGCAGGTTAAAGCCATTCCCCTTGGCCTGTCCCTCCAGGCCCTTGTCCCAAGCCCCTCTCCAGGTTTCCTGAAGCCCCTTTAGGCACTGGAGCTGCTCTAAGTTCTCCCCTTAAGGAGCCTTCTCCAGGCTGAGCAGGAGCTGTTCTCCTCTTTTTGCTATTACCTTGAAAAGCAAGAACTTCTGCAGTTCTTGTTCTGCCCAACGTTCTCTTCACCCCCACCACGTTACACACACAAACAGTTTTCTGCAGCTCCCTGGCAGCCAAAGAGCCCCTGGTCCCTGCAAAGAGACAGCATCTCCTCCAAGCCCAGTGAGCATTGCAGGGCAACAGAGCCCACTTGGGAACCTCAGCCCCCTCCAAGCCTGACTTGCTCCAAGGATGCTGTCACGGCTGCAGAGCCCTGGCTACACCGGAGCAAACAAGAGCTATCTTGGGCTGCTGCTGGCACCAGCCTGGCCCTGGGGGGCTGCAGGGCTGAGCCATGGTGTGGGGATGTGGGCAGTGCTGGAGCGGTGGCTGTGACCTCTCCGAGCCCCCGCAGGATGCAGCGCTGGCAGCGTGGCCGGAGCACACATCACCCTGCTGCAGTCCTGCTTCTTGGCCTCTTTGCTGGTAAATAACCTTTCCCTGTCCTTTTTGACACTGATGTTTATTGATGTCTGGAATCCCTCACAGCCAGGTCTGCCCTCAGAGAGCCGAGGTGCTCTGCGCATCCCATGGCCAGGAGTGGGGAGAGGGGCAGAGCCATGCTTCACCAAGATGCCCACAGCCCCTTTAGCAGCTGCCAGGCATGTCAGGATGGATGCTGGCAGCATTTCCCAGTGGAAACATGGCATGGAAAGCAGAGGAATAAGAGAGGGTACTTTAACTAAACATACCTCTGCTTCCCAAGGTGGCTGCTCTTGAGTGTGCAGGCAGTGCTGGGCATCCCCAGCATCAGCTCTGTGCTACCGGTCCTCTCTCCTAGGAGTGTGGGGCAGCAACGCCAGTGGCACATTGCTCACCCTCAAGGCACAACATTAGTGTGCATAGAGGGCAAACAGAGCCAAGCCTGTGTAGCAGGATGCTCCCTGATCTCACCACCAGCCCAGCAGTGAGGGCAGGGGGCACCAGCCAAAAGGGACCAAACCAAGAACTCTCACCCAAACTCCCATCCTGAGGACATTGCACTAAACCCACATGGACACGGAATGGCAAAACACCCTGCCCCACCTGGGGAGAATCTGCTGATTAAGGGATAAGCAATCACTTCTCTACCCACAGCCTCGTGTTATCACTTAATTGAATGCAATTGATTGAGAAGCTAAAAGCAGCCTTGGCTTAGAGCACTGCAGATGGTGCCTGGGAGCAGGGTAGCAGACTGAACCCTTAAAAGCATTGGCATCAAGGGCAGCCACAGCCTTGCTCTCCTAAATTGTCTCACACACCATTATTACGAGCAGGACCCAGCAGCAGGGCAGTGCCAGGGCAGTATTATCTGTCACGCTTCAAGTCTGCACAAAAGACTCTTATTCTTGCCCCCTCTGCCCTCAGTGGGCAGCCTCTGCGCCCACAGGGATGTCAAGGGAAGGAAGTGTGCATCTGCAGGGCCCTGTGGGGGCAGCCTTGGCTCTTTAGTGGTCTAACCACTGGCCCACACTGCTGGGAACGGAGCCCAGGAGCTGGTATGTGCGAGCTCTCAATCAGTGCTGGAGAGGGGGACATCCAAGAGCAGCCCTCTCACAGCTGGGGGCAGCCCTGGCTCACCTGGCTCTTGCCTTTCTGATTCAGTTGCGTGTCTTGAGGTGCTCAGCGCTGCCATCGCTGCAAACTTCATTAACTCTGCTACTTTCTTCCCCACTAATTAAAAGCAGATTACAGCTCATGCACACTGCACGCTTCGCAGCGAGAGCTGCCTGCTTTCCCACTCTGCTCCCTGGAGCCTCTGTCACCAAAGCAATCTATTTGGCCTGGTGAGCTGAAAGAGGTCTGCAATCCTGCAGAGACCATGGCGGTGCCTGAGGACCCGGCTGCATGGAGCCTCTCTTGGACTCAGCTCTTCAGGTTCATGCCAGGATCCCCCAGGGCCAAGAGGGAGAGCATCAGTGCAGCATCCCAACAGCCTCACCATAAAGAGTCTTGGGAGAGTGGAAGAAGTGCCCCATCCCAGCCCCTGCCCCGTATTCCCTTGGGGAAGCCATTACATGTGGATTATTTTCCTTAGGGAAAGGGTAGAGTTTCTGCAAGAAGACAGGACTTCCCCTGTGGCCCTTGTGCTGGTGCTGGCAGGAGCCACATTTGGAGTCATACATCATCAATGGAAGGTATCTAATGATATATTGCCCTAATACATCACCATAGTAACAGCGCTCTAATAATGTATTATTCTAATGTGTTACCCAAGCGCATGTTCCTCCTGATGATGTATGGCTGGGATTGTTGTGCCCTGCCAAGCCCAGATGCAACAAAGCTCTCCTGCCTGCCAAGCACCCTCCTCGGAGCTCAGGTGTGCTCAGCCCTCCTCTTGTCACACTGGGGCAGCCACCCATGTCCTGGGCTGCATCCCCAGCAGGACAACAGCACTGGCACAGGGTGCCCAGAGAAGCTGTGGCTGCCCCATCCCTGGCAGTGCTCAAGGCTGGGCAATGCCTGCAGAGTTTGCTCCCACCTTCATGGGCATCCTCAGGGGTGCTGCCTTGGCACCCAAAGGAGGAGGAACTCCTGCGCTCAGTGCACATCAAGGCTCATGGCAGTGCACTGCTCAGGCAGCACACACCTGAGCAGCCACCGCCATGGTCCTCCCCTTCCCAGTGTCTCACTTGTGGAGCTCTACAAGACGATTTGCAAAGCTTTCCTTCCCTGGCATCTGCAAAGTGCAGGAGAGGAAGGGGCCGGCTGGTTTGTGCCTTTCTCCAGCCCCTTCCAAGGTACCAGGGCTGCACAGCCCCTGGGTTCGCTCATTGACAATGAAAATACCAGCTGGAATTCTCCTGCCGCCCCGTTACAGGGACAGCATTGTTTGCAATCCACACTATCTTTTTGACCATTCAAATGCCATTAATTCAGTCACCCCAATGCGTAGGACAGCTATCTGAAGTGTTTTCCTAAACAGCTCAGTGACTATAGAGCAGCAATTCATGGCATTGCTCGGGGACATCTGTGCGAAGCAACGCGCAGCAAAGAGCCCGCGGCCGGCTCAATGCTCCCTGTGTGGACCCCAGATTCCAGAGAAGAGCAGGGAAGCCGGAGGACAGAAAGCCTGAATGAATGGCAGGAGAAATCATTCCATCTATGCAAATCCATGCCAAGCTCCCCATGCAGCTGCTGTCAGCTCTGCCCCTCTGCGCTCACATGGAAGGAGATGTTGCTGTGCACAGGGATCGCAGCCACTGGTGTCCACCATAGCCCAGATCAGGGGCAAATCCTTCCCAAGCACTGCACAAGGAGCCAGGCTTAGTGGGGGGCTCTGTAGGGTGGCACTTGCTGTCCCTCTGCTCTGAGATTCCCAGGCCTTGGAAGCGCCTAGGGAGTGAGAGCTAACTACCAGCTCAAAGCTAATGACACCTATAGCTTATTCCTCCATTGACCGTAAGAGGAGCAGCAGCACTGTGGTTGACCAACCTGAGCCCCAGCCTGGCCAGGGTACAGCTGTATCACTGTCCCTCTGCTGTGGACAAGCCTTCTGTATGTGTGGTCCAAGAGATGCAGGATGCTTCCCTCTGCTGTCTTTGCAATGCTCCCGAGCTGCACCTGAGCAGATTCCAATCTCTCAACATTCCAAGGGGACAGCAGTGACAAATTACAGCATCTGCAGCAGAGAGAAAGGGAAACAGAGGGACCGAAGGAGGAATGATTGTGTTATCGATAATGTTTCCAATAGCTGATGGATGAGGACACCCAAATAATTTTTAAGGTTTCAGGAGAACCCTTCCAAATGGCAGCACAAAGGCAAAGGATGCATCAATCCAGGGGCTTGTAAGGGATGGAGACCTCTGGGGATGTGCACAGCAATGCCAGGCGCAGGCAGTGTTTGTGCTCAGCATCACTCTGTAGACAGCCCTTTAACAACAGACAAGTAGGGACCTTTTCCTCCTCCCAGTGGATACCGGAGTAACCCTGAGAGCTTCCCAAGAGGGATGAGCACACAGACACGCTGCTCAATGGGACTCTTCCAGATTGCTGCTGGTTTTCCCCATCTTCCCTCCCCAGGGCTCAGTGTGAACGCTCACCAAACAGCCCTGCAAACAAGCAGCTTATTGAAAGCTGCCGACAGAGCCCCAAAACCAAAGAGTCGGGAACGTCAAGGAAAAGATCACCTCTGGATTCTCCGGAGCACTGAATGCGCAGAGCAGACCCCCTGCTTTAATGACACACAGACACATTCCCTGCACCAGGCAGGGTGCAGCCCTGCATCCCAACCATAGCAGGACGTCCTGCTGACAGCTCACTGCTGCCATATGCCAGAGCCAGCCTCGGAAACGCTCCCGATGCTGCAAGCATTCCAGACAGCATCGGTTTGTGCCGAGCCCTGGCACATCTCCAGGCTGGGGTTGCAAGGGATAATCTGTAGATTGAATGTTAATGAACATTATTGCTGGTATCCAGGAGGGCTGCGCTGAGCTCACCCCGTTGCCAATTGGACAGCTTTAGCTCTCCCTCCACACTTCCTATACCCAAGAGAAAGGTCAATTCCAGCACAGCTGATGGTCCCAGAAGCTGATTGAAGACACACAGGAAAAGGGGATCCATTCTGTGCCCAGCAATGTCACTCCCTCCTCCAACTCTGCCGCTTCCAATACTTGGCTATGGGATCATTATTTCACCTCAGTCCCCACCAGTCATTCTCTTGCAAACTCACCGTGCTTCAGGAACCATCCCGCAGGGGTTGTACCTGCAGGTCAGGAGCAGGCATCGAGGGCATCTTTAGTGACATCGATCGCTCCTTAGCTCCTTGGGAGAGGCAGGCAGGGAAACGCTGTCCCTCCTGCAGCCCTGCACCACGTTCACTGCTGTGGCTTGGGAGCCTGTTTGTCTGGAAGATCGGCTCACGAAGCAGCAGCTTACCTGGGAAACCCGCTTCAGGATGCTCCAGTGTCCCAGCACAGGCCCAGTGCTCCCCTGGAGCTCCAGCCAGGACCTTCACCCTCCCCACAGGGCAGAGCTGGCTCCCGGCCCCTCGGCAATGCACCGCAGCCTGCAGTGATTTATGTGGCACTTGTACAATTGATGCGCTTTGTGCCTGGGGACAGTTAAATGGTAGCTCTGTCATTAGTTTAAGCAGAGGTTAAAGGTGATCAATAACAAGGGTTTCATGCCCAATTGATCACCCTTTGCTATTTATTTCTGCCTTTTGCTTCCCATCCCATGGTGCTTTTAGAAATAGTAATTAAAGACAGAACAAGTGTTCCACTAAGCGGAATATCAAACACTCCAGGTAGCAATTCAATACCCTCCCTCTTCATGCTGCTGACCCCAACGCCAGCAAGGCTGAGCCTGCCTCTGAGGCTGCTCCTATCCCCCCACAGCCAGGGCTGTGCAGCCCGAACCCAGCACATGGAGATGCTCATTCCACTGGAGCAATGTGGGAGCAAACCCCCTCCATCTGCACCCACCAGCCAGGGAGCATCTCCCACTGTTACAGCTCCTTTTGCTGAGGTGCATGGAAATTCAGCCCTGCAACTTAAGGAAAGATTTAGTGCATCGCTTCTTGAGAGGCAAAAACACTGGGAGAAGACAGAACCACCCCAAGACATTCCTCATCATCCTCGAGGAAATCAGCAGATGTGGGAATAAAATCCAGGGGCTCCAATATTGGTTTAGAGGAAAGCAGCAAATCTGAGAAGCCCCCTCCTGTAGCGCAGCTCCCACTGCCCAAACTGGTTTATTTGAAGAGAACACATTATAAACCAATATAAAAATACATTATTCATCCCTTGACTGACCAAACCTCTCCCAGTTTAAAGCTAAACACACATTTAAAAAGGTACATGGAGCCATCTGATGTAATGGCCTCACTCCTTCAAACCAATGGAGGCCAGGTTGGAAGAAGCCTTGGGTGCCATGGTTTGGTGTGCGGTGTCCCTGCCCATGGCAGAGGGGTTGGAACTGGATGATTTTAAGGTCCTTTCCAAACTATTCTATGATTCCATGACTGCAAAAGATGCAGACACAGACATCAAATTCACTTCCCGGAGCTCGGCTGGCTACAGAGTTAAGATCCAGCATCATCTCTCCAAGCTGTGCAGCCTCTAGGGTGAGTGAGAGGCACTGATACACTGAGCTGCAGGCAATGAACAACTGCAGGACAAAATTCCACAGGGAAAAGAAGGAAAATCCCTACAGTGAAAAGAAAAAGTGCCCATTGGCTTCCCCATACCTTCCATCAGGGACTGGGTCTGGTTGGAAGGGACCTTAAAGCTCATCCAGCTCCAACCTTTGCCACAGGCCGGGCCCCCTTCCACTGGAGCAGCTTGCTCCAAGCCCTTGTGTCCAACCTGGCCTTGAACACTGCCAGGGATGGGGCAGCCACAGCTTCTCTGGGCACCCTGTGCCAGCGCCTCAGCACCCTCACAGGGAAGAGCTTCCTAAGATGATATTTTTCCTATCAATCCCATAGCAAGGAGCCTTTCAAAGCCCTCAGCTGCTATGCTATGCCCTCAGCTGAGCAGCTTCAGCTCCCCATCCACCTTTCTTACATACATTGCCAGAAAATCCAGCTTGGAAACCTCATGGAATATTGTGCTTTGGCTGTGGGGAACTGCCATCCATAATCTAGCAAAGCAGCCGAAAAGGATTGCCCCTGTGGAGCTGCAAGAAGTCCATGTGTCCATGAGGAAACAGGACCTTGCTGCTGGAGGTGTTGCACAGATGCCTTTATCCAGCAGAATGCTCCGAAAAAGAGGTGGAAAGGAGGAAAATCAATAAACCCACATCTTTAGCTTAGCACGGACACCATTGCCCTCTGCAACAAACGCTCTCAGCAGTGGGTGAGCCAGAGCACCCCTGTAACCAAATCACTTACAGGAAAGAACACTCGTTTTGACCAACACCAAAAGTAATGTGCTATTAAGGAACATGAAATATTCCTGAGCTCTGATCCAACATGCACATTATACCTGTTATGTATATATGTATACCATGGGCTTTAATGCTGCCTTGTCATTCCCATGCCCAGCCAGGTGGGTTACATGGAGAAGCCGGCTCTCACTGATTCCAATTGAAACCAGGGGGACCCTTCCATGGGTAGAGTTTACATGGATGAGGAAGGAAAACCCCTGCTCACGGGCAGTGGGCTGCAGGTGAGAGCCGTGCACGCACACACACAGAGTTACCCTCAGCACCAAAGCCCAAGTGGGAGAGATGCTGAACGCCCATAAATCAGCTTGGCAAAGCGCAGCAGGAGCTCCCATGAAAGGTTTAATGAGCCCCTTCTCTGTGCCTTTCCTATGGACACACGTGAAGCAGAGGGATGATGCTGAGCAGAGCCCATCTCCTATTCACTGATGTTAAGCATGCAGAAATCCTGTTGTTTGGAGCTGCCCATGGCAGGAGGCTCTGCTGGGCCCTGGCCAGCATCTCTCGAAGCAGCAGTGTTAATCTAAGTGAGATCAGGCACTTGTCTATGGACATTCACTGTTTTAAACCAAACCCAAGCAAGCCCCTGCCTTGCTCCTACCCCTGCCTGGAGCTGCTCTGCCCGGATGCATCCTCCTGGCAGGAGCCACCGCACTCCTGTCCTGAACACACGCGACAAGCTTGGAGTCTGCTGATTTTCCACAACCCCATCATAAGAAACAACACCAAGCAGCGGAGGAGAAGCAATTCCACAGCTGAGAACATCTGGAGGACGACCCAAGCCTGATTCCAATACCTGTGAAATAACAAGGCTGAGTTTTCCCGGTGCTGATCTGGCTCCAACCGACCAACAGCAGCATTAGGACAAAACCACAGTATATGCAAAGAACATGAGCCAAGAACTGAAACCGATACTCAACCAGAGGGTGCCGAGAGCCCTCCTTGTGGGAGAGAGAGCAAGCAGGGATGGGTCGAGTTAGGAAGGAGATTCCGAGGTGTTAACGCTGATGCTCCAAACTGACAGGCAAAGAGCCGAGCGCGGTTCCACTGCTGCTTGGGCTGCGAGGGGCCGGTTTGCACTGCGGCCCTGCGCTGGGGTCAGGCTCCGGGGGGGGCCGGCAGTGAGCAGAAGAGGCCGGGTTCTGTTGGAAGTGGAAGATGAAGAGAGCAGCAATAATGAGGTGTGACTGTGCCCAGCGAGGCGAGCGGCTGCGCCGCGGCCACTTCAGCGCCTGTCACAGCGCGAGCGCTCCCTGCCCTGGCAAGTGGCAGCAGCCATGGCCTGAGACAAGCAATGGGGAAGGGAAGGTGGGCACTGGAACGCCACAACCTTCTCCCAAGTGCACAGGAAAGCTGAGCAGCGACCGTCCTGCTTTTGAAATGGGAAAGGGAAAAGAAAGGGAAGCGAGCCCCTGCTGAAGGCTGTCCGGGTACTGCAGAGAGCAGTGGTTTCCTACAGCTCTGCTCAGCAGTGTCTAAACCAGCAGCATCCTCGGGCCAGGCAGGCTGCTCGGCTCGGGGAAGGAGGCACCGCACAGCCTGTGCCCCAATGCGGGAAGCACTGAGCTCACCTCAGGGCTGGGTTTGCTCCAGCTGGGCAGAGACCCCTCGGCCACCACCTCAGCTCTCCTGACCCGCACTAGGTTTGACTCCACACTGCACCAGTCTCCCTGGCAATTGGGTCGCCACCAGCCCAAGTGCAAGTGCAAAAGTGATGCTGCTCTGAAGAGCATCTGCTGGGGCCAAGCAGTGCCCAAGAGCAAAGAGCTCCCACAGTCCCTTTGCCCTTGGGCTACAAGGATTTCACAGCAGCACAGACCAAAACCCCTCTAATATCTCACGTAACTCTTTTATCTACACTTCCTACCTTGCTTATCCTACTATTCACTTTGTGCATTGTTAAATAACTACATGCACATCTGCTTTTCTTTACTGCACAGACATCACAGTCCTACCTGCGTGTGCTTCACTCCTGGTGTAGTAGGATGAGCTCATACTTCAGTGAGAAACAACCACCACCGAAAGAAATAAAAGCATCTCCCTCCAGTAATTGCTATTTAATCCTTGACCAAGAACACGAACAACTTAATCTCGGAGAGGCAAACCTTTGGGGCATTTGGTTTTCAGAACGGCTGAGCACTGCGGCGCTGCAGGAACAACATACACAAAGTGTGGTTTATTTCTGCTGCTCAGCAGCACGAAGGAGCTAATGCAGTGGGGCTGCCAGCGCCTTATCCAATCTGACAAACCCAACAACCCAAGGGTGCTCGTCCTCCCCAGCACTCACTGCACATCTCATCCATTACGAGAACGCAATGTGAACACTGACCCTTCCCTTCCAAGTATCAATACAAATCCTGTTTGCCAGCCGGGCTGGTTCAGAGGAGCTACAGAGAAGCTCAATGCGAAGGAGAGTTTGTTTCTTTAAAGAATACAAAACAAACCCTCTTTTGTTCGTTTCGGGTTCGGTTTCTTCTCCCCTCGAAGCCTGGCTACCACACCGAAATTCCTCAGCACAGGCTGCACTTACAGCATTTCCGAGCATCAAACACAACGTGCGTGTGAAACACACAGAAACCCGGCTCAGGGAAGGTTTGCAGAGTCGAGAATGAATTTAAATGCTTCCATAATACATGAACTCAAACCCCGAATCCTCGGGCTCCTTCACTGGAGGCGATCACCTCAGCTACTGCAGCCATTCAGCTGTTTAGAACTGAGCAAAGAGCCAGCAAATACAGCCCAACTTCTGGAATTCAGCACCGCGACACCAGCTCCAAGTCTGAGCCTTCCCACAAAACCCAGCCTCCTTCCAAGAAAAGGACTCTAAGTCTGGAACAAAAGCTGACAAAACACACAATGCACATTGAATCCCTTAAGTGAGATCTCTTATTATGCTCTGCATGCCAAGGGACGTTATCACTACCCTAAACCACAGCATTTGCTGGTTTACTCGTACCAAATGCGAACCATTTCTCTCCGTACTTGTGAGCACCAAACATCGCATTTAAAGAAGTAACTGCTCAAAGTGACTTTATTTTAAGCCCTGGAAGATCATTTTAACAGAATCTCGGGGAACTGAAGCGTTTTGTATCAGCTGGTGTGGAACAGCCACACTGAGAAGGCGAGAGTTTATAACATTACCTACTGCAAAGGCAGAGTTAAATCAGACAATTATTAACACACACACACACACACACCCCCCCCAAGGCACCAAATGCACCCAAAATCAAAGCAAGCAGTGAAGGATTCCCCGGGGTTAATTCCCAAGGTCAGTTTTGGAGATACATTTTGAACAGATCAAATGTATTCCACACGAATTCTGTCCCAGCTCCCGTGCAGGCAGCGCTGCCCCCCCCAAAATCCCTTTCCAACCTGCTCTTTTATAACATCTGTATCAAGAGGCAAGCAGGGAAACTCCCGAGTGCCAGGTGTACAAATGCATTAAGTTCTCTACAGATAAAAAGGAAGAATTCGGTGCTTTACGACGCGATTTTGCCTGTTTCATCACTGCAAGAGCTCTGCATAGGCACACGTTCCCAAAGTTCTCCCAACACACGCAACACCGCGGCAAGCAAAGGACCCTGCAAAGGCAACCGCGGTCCTCACATGCGACGTTTCCTGACGTCTGCTGAAAGGGAAGAGGTTTAGAGCAGAGCTGCGAAGTGATTCTTGCGGGAAGAGAGGAGGAGAGGAGTAAATGTGCAGCCTTTTCTTGGTGTAAGCAAGAAGAATGAGGGCAGGAAACCCCGGAAGGGAAAAGCGGGGGGGGATCGGAAAAGCGGAGAGGGGGGGGTTCAGTGGAAAGAAAAGAGGCGTTTTCTCAGCTATACCAACGCACATCTCTTACCCGGGCGATAAACGGGAGGGAAGTTGCGTTTCGACCGTTTCCTGCTCGCACCGCAGACAGCAAAAAGTTACGGTAAAGATGGGTAAAACACCGTAAAACCACAACCTCCGCGCTCCGGGACTGCTCCCGAGTTCCGAGGCTGGGGTTTGACCGTCCGTGCCTGTGCAGACCGAACACAAGACAACGGAGAAGTCCCGTTGAAGTGCCGTTACCGGGGAGGGGAGACGGGAAACGCCGCCGGGCTAAGGGAGAGCAACGGGGCACCCCTGAGCTGCCCGGCCCCGGTTGGGCGCCCGCAAAGACGACACGAGACGGGTTCCTGGGTAAATGGTTTATGTAAGTAATAAAATATTTACTATAACATAAATAGAAACGTACCCTCGCAGTCTACATTGGTTTTGCAATAAAGATACAAACGAAAACCGAAACCCAAGGGGATGGGACCGGACCGAACCCACCAACGGGAGGGAGAGAGCTCCGCGCACGGTTAGAAAATAAATAGAAACGGGCCGGGGATCGGTACCGAAGCGTCCTCCGGGCGAGCCCGGGCCGGTTCGGGGGGGCAGGGAATAAATTAGAGATCGCAAACCTTTGGCTACTGCTGCTGCGGCCGCGGCGGCTCCGGCGCGACCGGCGACCGGGCGCGGAGCGGGGCGGCCGGGCCAGTCTGAGGAATAAATTAACGCGCGACGCCCGCGGCCGCTCCGCCGGGGCCGGTGCCGGTGCCGCGGGGCCGGGCAGTCACTGCACGGCGCCGGGCAGCGCGTGGTGCAGCGGCGACGTGTCCGCCTGTGCGTAAACGTCCTCCATGGGGGGATGCGGGGCCCCGGCCGGCGTCATTCGCTTCTCCTTCTGCCGCCGGTTGCAGAACCAGACCCGCACCACCTCCTTCTCCAGCTGCAGGGAGTCCGCCAGGGAGGTGATCTCATGCGCCGAGGGCTTGGGGCACTTGAGGAAGTGGTTCTCCAGGGCGCCCTTGACGCCCACCTCGATGGAGGTGCGCTTCTTGCGCTTCCGGCCCTGCGCCGCGATCTTGTCCAGGTTGGTGGGGCTGCCCGTGCTGGAGTCCGTCTCCTCCAGCCACTTGTTGAGCAGCGGCTTCAGCTTGCACATGTTCTTGAAGCTCAGCTGCAGCGCCTCGAACCGGCAGATGGTCGTCTGCGAGAAGACGTTCCCGTAGAGGGTGCCCAGCGCCAGCCCCACGTCGGCCTGGGTAAAGCCCAGCTTGATCCGCCGCTGCTTGAACTGCTTGGCGAACTGCTCCAGGTCATCCGAGCTGGGCGCGTCCTCGTCCGGCGGCTCGGGCGGCCCCAGCGGAGGCGGCGGCGAGGCCGCCAGTTCGTGCGCTCCCGCCTCCTCGGCTCCCAGCGGGTCGCGCAGCCCGTGGTGCAGCGCGGGCGCCGGCGGGCCCAGCATCCCGTTGAGACCCGCGTAAGGCTGCGCGTAGAGCAGCGGCTGCCCCGACGGCGGCGACATGGGCGGCAGGTGATGCGCGCCGCCCTGCGCCCAGCCGCCCGCCGCGCCGCCCGCCGCCGGTTGGTGCACCAAGTGCGGGCGGTGGTGGAAGGCGGCGGCGGACAGCTCCTCGCGGGGCCCCGGCGGGCCGCCCTTGGCGTGCTCGGCGGGCGGGAGGTGCGCGCCGCCGCCACCGCCTCCGCCGCTACCCCAGTCCGTGCCGGCGCTGGGCAGCCACTGGTGATGCGCCAGCCCGACGGCGTGCCCGGCGGCGGGGGCCAGCCCCTGCAGGTACTCGTGGTGCATCATCTTCTGCACCTCGCGGTACGTGGTGCCCTGGTGCAGCCGGTCCCCGTCGGGGTGCATGAGCGCTGCGGAGCGCGGCAGGTACTGCGCGGTGGCGGCCATGCCCGTCTGCGCTGCCCCGCGCCGCGCCGCGCTTTAGAGCCGCGCGCCGGGGCGCCGCGCTTCGGCCCCGCCCCCGAGACCCATTGGCCCGCCCGCCCGCCGCCGCCGGCCCGCGCCGCTCCGCCATAGGGCGCCTCCCGCCGCCCCGCGCTCCCCTCCGCCATTGGCCGGCTGCGGGAGGTCGCTGCTGCCCGATTGGCCGGCGGAGGAGCTCGGCGGGGAGGGGAGGGAGGGGAGCCCGCGTGCGGCCCGCCGGCGGGGCGGCCGCTGATTGGAGGAGGGAGGTTCATTCATGCCGAGCTGCGATCGGCCACATGGGCGCGGGGCCGGGGCGCTCGGGGGCACGTGCGTGGCGCGGGAGTGGCCGCGACGGCACCGGTGGCACTGCATGAGACGGCACGGCATGGCCTGGAATGGGATGGCACAGTGCAGCACGGCACGGCACGGCATGGAATGGGACGGCACAGTATAGTACAGCACGGCACGGCACAGCATGGAATGGGATGGCACAGCACAATGCAGCACAGCACGGCAAGGTGCAGCATGGGACGGGACACCACAGCACAGCGCAGCACGGCACGGTGCAGCATGGGATGGAACAGCGCAGCGCAGCACGGCACGGTGCAGCATGGGATGGGGCAGACAGCGCAGCACAGCATGGCACAGTACAGTACAGCACAGCACGGCATGGTACAGCACGGTGCAGCATTGCACAGCACAATTCAGAGCCTGCCCAGCACTGCCTCACCAGCCTGCAGGGCTCCAGGCTGTGCCCTGTCCCCTCTGCCCCATGGTTTTGGGCTGTGTCAAAGCAGGTGGAGAATGCAGCCGCCTGCAACTGCTGCGCATGGGGTAGCTGCATGCCCACGGCCAGTGAGCCCTGTGGTAATCAAGAGCTTCTCAAACATTAAAATCCCTGATTTACCTTCCCAGAAAACTCGGGCCCTGGACCCTGGGAAGGTAGGAGCCACTTATCCCCATAGGATGAAGCACCAAGGGCCAAGAAATGAGGATCTGAGATCATTTGGGCGTCATGGGAAATGTGGGTCTTGGAAGCAGCCTCACAGGCAAGTCTCTGAGCCGGTTTGAGGGTTGGCACAGGATAAAGGGTGGAGGAGTTTGTGGGAACAGACAATGACAACAAGCAAAGGACGTGTCTGGCAGTGCTGGAAGAGGGGCAAAGGGACACATTAATTAACCCAGCTCCAGACTTCACTTGGGGCTTGAGGCCCAAAGTGAACCAGGATGGGCACCAGGAACATTCATCTCTTCTGAAAATTAATCTTCGCCTCTGTGCTCCTATTTGTAAACTGGGAGCAGAGGCAGTGACCTTTGCCAAGGGCTCGGGGAACAATGAACCATCGGATCAATACGTGTACGAGTGTAACATGTCAATGGCTGCACGCAATGCCCTGCTCTGTCCCATAGAGAGATGACACCTGGGCAGGGTGGCTCTATGTTCCTTGCTGCCTCCTGAGAGGTTCCCCACATCCCTTCCCTCTGCATTGAAGGTACTTTACCACTTCAGTGCACACCACCACCCGACACAGCAGGAACTGCTCCTGCCCTGCTGCAGCCGAGGGCTGAGCTGTCAGCAGCGAGATCAGCCCCTGCCCATTGCAAGGGCTCAGGCATCACCGCAGGGCACTGGGGAGCTGCTGACTCGCGCAATGAACAGCTACCAGTGACTTACCTTGCTGCTGGCAGGCTCAGTTTTGCACCATTCTTGCCAAAGCAGACAAAGTCGGGACTGAACATCCACAGTTTGGGCTGTGGGATGATGTGTAATTGATTCTTGTCACTGAACCCAGCGTCTCTTTATAGGTACAGAGCCTTAGGAAGAGCCTGGACTTAGCAGGAGAGGTGGGTTTCATAGATCAGGGAGTGTATTTCGGTAGCAGAATAATGACCTGAGGAATCCTTCGCAAGCTCTGCGTGTGTCTGTAATGAATAGAACCCTTTTGGATGATGCTGTAAAATATCACATGTGGTGAAGCATCTTCTGTGTAGTTTTGTCTGACCTAGACTCATATTCATGTCAGCTCCCCATGATGCAGTGCCACAATATTCAAATTCTTGGTAGCCAACTGCTGTTGATATTTATATCCCTTTTTAAGGGAATCACAATGAATAAATGTGCCCAGCTCTAACTTTATGCAAAATAAGCTGTGTGTAAACCAGTAAATCATTAACAGGAATGAATCATTCCCAAAGGCTGAGGACAGGATTTCCAGCTTTATCTGTTTATGTATTTAGGAGTCACCAAAGGAGAAAACACATTGTGTGTATTAGTTTAGGTCCCCATCACAGCCTGTTTACACAGTAGTATTGGTTTACGCTCAATCAAATGATCTCCTGAAACAAAGGTGTTGTGCACAGGCTGCGCTCTGGGCTTGTTTTGCTTGATAAGAGTTGAATTTAAAGACTGGAAGCAGCAAAAACCAGAGGGAGATGAGAAATTCCCATTTAGCACCTTCCTCAGCAACTCCAGCTCCACAAGTGAGAGCCAGGTGGCAAAATTACCTCTGCGTTAACAACATGCAGGATGTAAAGGCAGAGGAAAGGTTTGAGATATGTCCATATAAGCACTGACTCCAAGAGCTGGCCAAGCACATTTGTGTCCCTGTCACTATTTCAGGATGCCATTCCATTTAAAAATTACTTGTATTCTATGGACTATTATTTTTCCAGAGCTCTGCCATCCAGCAAATCCCTGCAGGAGGGCATCCAGGTTTCCTAGCAAAAGCTAGTTCCTTCATTATGCCTTCCCAGGAATATTGGCATGCGGTCCATTCCCTCTTCAAGGAATAAACAACCCCATGGGCAATGTTCGATGTGATTCATGCTCTGTGTGATTGTGACAGCATCAAAACCTGCCTAATGCAGCTGGATCCGAGGCTGGTGGGAGGACTGAAGTAACGAGGCAAGCTCGGCACGTAGGGAAGCGGAGCCTGAATCCCTGCAGGGATGCAGCACACGCTGTGCTCCCCTGAGCGGGTCCAGGGAATAGGGATGCTCAGGGTTGCCGTTGCATGGGATTGCTCTGTGACAAGGGGCTGTGTTGTGTCAGGGCATCATGGCTGGAAACCTGTCTCAAAGGGGATGGAGGAATCTTCCCCACCAGTTTTCCACTGGAAATGTGAATTCCAGTTCCCCTGCCACTCCCCTCCTGGTCTAGGTTCAGCTCCTGTGTGTGATACACACAGGAGGCCATGCTTGACACTGCAGTGCCAGCAGGAAAATCCATGCACTGGAGCAAGAGGGGCTCCAGTTTTACTGGGGTTGAACAGCACCAGCCTGCTCTTCACACTGGTACACACTGGAAAGCTGTTCTGGAGTTACCCTGCACAATGACAGGTCCACTAACACCTTGTGAAGTGAGCGTGCGATGTCATGTCCTCACTCACTGGACAAATCCCAGCTGACCCAGGAAATCCACATGGGCTGCAGGGACTTCAACCCACCCTGGGGTCAGGAGTGCTTTATCTTCAAGGCAAACCAACAGAGACATTGCTGCACCTGCCCCCAGCTCAACAAGACTCCTCCCCAAGACACAAATCAATTTGAGAAGAGGATGGGCTGGCTTCTGCGAGCTCTGGGTCCAGGAGATAAGGCAAGTACCAAACACCAGCGGTAGTGAGAGGTTCTCACCCTGCATGCCCTGGAAGATGAGAGGAGTCCAAGAGTCGAGCCTTCTCAGAGTAAAGTATGAAAATCCCCTGAGGAAAGGCAGCATCTCCCCAGATCCTTGGCATTTTGCCTCCATGGCCCTCCTCTAGCACAGGTAACAGATGGTTGACAACTGCTGGGATGGCTCTGTCTTGTGGCAAAATGTTCTTTTTGCTTTGCTCATTTAAACTTGCAAAATCCCTCATTTAATTGAGTGCCAGTGAACGAGTTTGTGGCTGGGACAGCAGTGATTTTAACCCCAAACTGGAGAGGAAGAGCAATAGAATGAACCGTGGAGAAGAGTTAACACCGCAGTGCAAGGTTTGCTCACTAGGACTGCCCTCAGTTGTATGTGGTCTTGTGATTATCTGAAAGCTGTCCAGCAATACGTTCTCACAAGGCCCAAATGAACGCAAGAAAAATGCTCTTGTGATCTTTTATTGAATCAAGGAAATTTGGCTTAGGCAGTCACTAAATTCCTATTTACACAACAGCCCTTAATGGCTCCAGAGGAAGCGCTCAAATGTATTCAGCAAATAATCCCTATTTATGAAAGCTCTGTAATATGCATTTACATAATCCCCACTTTAAAAAGCTGTATCAGCTCTAAAGTTCTTCAGCTCAGAGATATGCCCCAGGGGATTAAAAGTACCAAGCAAAACAAAGGGAAGTGAAATGTACACATGCACACATCCAGAGACACGCACCACGACCTGTGAGATTAACAGAGGCAGAAGGAGGTAGCGATGACATAGCAGCCTTCCTTACCTCCTCCACCTCCAGCAGTGTTTGTGCCTTGAGCACAGGCACAGGTACAAGTCTATGAGGGGCTCAGCATGATTTTGAGCCCCTGAATGGTACCACAGTGTCCCTGTGCTTCAAGTCCCTTTGGGCTTTCCTCACCCTTTTCCACAAATACCATATGGGTTCATGGTTATCTGCTCACTACCGTAATGACTCTTCATTAGGGACTGCAGTGACAGGACAAGGGGTAACGGGTTCAAACTTAAACAGGAAAGGTTTAGATTGGATCTAAGGAAGAAATTCTTTCCTGTGAGGGTGCTGAGGCACTGGAATGGGTTGGCCAGGGAGGTTGTGAATGCTCCATCCCTGGCAGTGTTCAAGGCCAGGTTGGATGAAGCCTTGGGTGCCATGGTTTAGTGTGAGGTGTCCCTGCTTATGGCAGGGGCGTTGCAACTGGATGATCTTAAGGTCCCTTCCAACCCAAACTATTCTATGATTCTATGTTTGGGGATGTCTGTAGCAGCTTCAGGAAGCAGCTGATTTGGCATGAAGCTGGTGGGTCACACGTTTTATTCCTACTCAAGATGACTGGATACTTATTAATATTCCCATGTGATGGATGTGGCATTTTGCTGTCGGAGGTGCTGTCCTTGAGATAAGAAGTATGACAGGGTATAGATCTGCACCAAGCATGTTAATGTTGCTAAAAGGTTTGCATTAAGAAATGCTGTTCTTTACCATGGAAAACAAGCTGGCCCTGAAAAGCTGATTCTCCAGGAGAAATGTGGGGTTTGCACACTGATTTGTTACCACCTTTAATGTTACCCTGGTTTTGATTAGGAAGGAAATGCTCTGACTTGTCTGATGAAGCACCAGTTTCACAGTTCTGATGGCTGGGTAAAGTATGCATTAGATTCAGTCAAGCTAAGAACGTGAAAATGCCATTTCCAGCTGCAGAGAGACACCTTCACCGCCTGTACATTCTTCGCCATGAGTGTCTTTCAAACCTTTCCTTTCAAACTCTTTTATTAGCATTTCTAACAGAAATGAGAGCATGGAAGCACAGAAATGTTGGTATTTGCCTTCAGCAAATGCCAGCATTCAGGTGATGTGGAGCTTTGCCTGCAAAAAGCTCACCCTCTCTGAAGCTGCTGGGTTATCAGCCAGCTCCACAGATGCTGCAGGCACCAATGGGAGCAGTAGCCAGTGCACAGCTGTACACTCAAGCCGTCTCCCCACCTGGACCAGTCCTCCTCCAGAAGCCAAATAGGACTTTCCTGGTTTGCTAGCATAGGGCAGGCTCCAGAGTTCCCTCAGCTTCTTTCTGCTCAGCCCCAGGGAGCACTGTCCTGCATAACAGCCTGTAGAGCTCTTTACCTTAGAGCCAGGCTTATCCCTTGAGTGAGGCTGGTGGTAACAGAAGGGCTCAGCACTGGGCTGCATCACGTCCCTGAGTCACTAAGCATTTCTTCCCAAAAGAGCACAAAAGCTTGGTAATTCCACTCTGTGCATTCCGAGCTCTGTTCCACCTTAATAATGAAGCTTTTGAGTTAAGGTTTCCATTTAATGAGGCTCTTTGCAGTTTACATAAAAACCCCACATGAATAAATACTCAGTTCAGAAAAGATAAGACCTGGGGATGAGTTTGGCGGGGGTTCAGCAAGAAAGATTATGCATACAGCAGATAAAGGTGTCTATGGTTGTGCTGTCGCTTGATCTTGTCAATCTAACACCAACTCAAACATGGAGGAGAAGGAGCCGTTATTCCTCCGGAGTGCAGTAATGGGATCTCAGGAATCACCACATCTGGAGCTGGTCAAACTCAGGGGCAATTGTGTGCTTGTCCCTCAAAATCAGTGGTGATTACAGTCAGTGCAGCAATCTGCACAGTCTGATTGCTGGGAAAAGGGAATTGCATGGACAATGGCTTGTATTTTCATTTCCCAAACAGATCTGGAGCTGGACGTCCCTTTATTCTCCCAACTCCACACTGATCAATGATGCACAGTTCCAGGGCTGGTCTTTCAATAGCAACAGGCCACACTTCCCACGTTGGCTCCCCAACGTGGGATGTTTTGAGCAATACAGATGCAGAACAGGGAAGCAGAACTGTTCCTTGTGGCAAGGCTGAGGTGCAAGAGCTGGGAGATGAAGGGACAAATCCCTGTAATTTTGTTGTTACTATAAATTATGCCTTGTTTAAACTCTCCACCTCAGGCTTTGATCTGTTATACTGGTGCTAATCCATAGATTTATGCTTTGCTAGTCTGGATTCAAGGTGGTATCATTCAGCTCATCGTCAAGACCAAGAGCCCTCCCTGCCTTCTCCCTGCACTGTCACACTATTGTAATCCTTGCACTTACTGTGACTCATCACTGGCCCCGTTGTGATAACTGAGGCAGAGGACAGGAGTTCAGAGGGAAGGAAAACATCCATTTTTAATGACATCCACCTCTGAGGTGATCATGTGCTTCTGGAGAACAGCAAGCAGGCACCAGCCTCCAGCCTACCCATCTCTGCTCCTCCCTGCTTGTGCTCTTCTCACACCAGGAATGGGGGCCTGGCAGTATAGGCTGAAACGCAGCAGCAGGAAGAGGTGATGTTGCTGGTGGTTCTTCACTGGTCTTACTCTCTCCAGAGAGAGGGAAGTGGTGAGCAGCTGGCATAGAGGAGCTCTCCTGGGACAGCACATCATGAAGTGTGGGCAGTTTTATAAGGATGATGCCAGCAACAAATTTCCTTTCTCCACTCCTCTTTTTGAGTCAAGCTCGATGACAATACCAGACTTGGTCACTTCCAAGACTTATCTTTGACCAACTCACCCAGGAACTTCTCCTTGTGGGCTGCTTCCCAGCACTCTGTTAGTTTCTGTCCTCCCTTTGGCCATCTCCTTACCCATTTAAATTATTCTATTAACCTCTACTTCCTTCAGTCCTGCAGAGAGCCCTCATGAAATTACTGGGGGCTGTCCGAACCACAGACACAACACAACACAGCTAAATGTGTGAAGTCTTGTATGGCAGACAATGATTTCTTGTGCAGGCAAATAGTACTGAACTGAGTGGGAAGAGCAGGGGCTGTAAGGGACAAACCTTCCCTCCCGTGATGCTGGACCTGTTCACACTATTCCTGTTGGGATAGGAGAAGGTGAGGATGAGAAGCCTGCTCCGTGCTTTGGCAGGAGTTTCAATCTGTGAGTCATAGCTCTACTGGAGCTGTACCATCCCCTTGGCCAGACAAGCTTTGCCTTCATTAACTCTTTCCTGCAGGAGAAGCAGAAGCCAATTAATTACAACCTAGATGTTATTCCATTAAACTCCTCAAAGCTCCAGGGGAAGAGCCTTAAGACTCTACTCTGATCCTGTTGCCACTGACGCCAGTAAAAAGCTCTCCACAGACTTGGACGGGAGAAGGTATTAATTCCACGTCTGCTTTCAGCCTGGAGCATGGCCACACTCGGTGCCACTGCCAGGAGGGCTGTGCCTCTGAACACAGTCCCTCTTCCCCATTAGCACCTGCCTAAAGGAGATGCATTGCCTGCAGAGAACGATTTCTGCAGGTCCTGGACAACAGACCGAGTGACCATCCTCCCAGTGGCCATACACTGTAGTTACCATCAAAACCTTGCTCCTGTATCTTACCTTAAACGTTCATCCTGCTGCTCCCTCTAAACAAACAACCCTGAGCCTTTCACTTTCCAAGCTGAACAGACTTTAATTAATTGGATTTTCAAAGGGTGATCATCACCATCTGAAATGACAGACTTCAGATCATTCCCAACACTTACGGTTTTGCTTCTAGATGAGAACTCTTCATAAGCAGGGATTATGTCACAGCTCCACAAGGCTGGTTTTAAGTGGGCAAATCTTAGAACCGTCCCACAGTCTCCCTTTCACAAACTATTTGTGTTCAAAGAAGTCAAGAGGACTGAATGCAGGTTGCCTGTGTCATACTGGACTGCACAGTTTGACAGGGCAGGAACTGATCCTACTTTGTTACAAGAACAAGATAAATGCTGTCATCTGTTGCAACGCTACAGACATATCTTTGCATGGGGTCTGATGCCATAAAGCCACATTCTCTACAGTGCATAAGCAGCTAGTTTTTTGTTCACATGGTGTGGAATAGGTACAGCTGATAAAAGAAATGTACTATTTACACAGCGTAAAATAATGCCATTGGTCTTCTGGACATAGGACAGCATAGTTCAAAGTCAAATTTCCCTTTGTTCCTCGTGTTGCAAGTAGCTGGTTGGTGAGGGCCCAGCACTTCTGAGACTGGATACAGGACTGCCTCATCTGAGCTCTGATCTGTGCCACAGCTTGTACTTCTTGTATTCTGTTTAGCTGCACCATGGGCCAACAAACTCCCACTGCAGTCAACAGGCCCTTGAGATTCCGTGTTTTTCTCAAGTCATGGTGCAATCATGTGTCCCCTCTTCACTCTTACTGCTCTGAACTCTTTTCTTTCCAGTTCTATTTATTTGGGTCACCATTTCCTAGGAACTCATCAATAAAACTTAGCAGCAGCACAGGACAGATGCTTTGCTCTTGCTGTAGTCCGCAGAGGTGGTAATGCTCTGGTGGTGGTCACATCATGGAAGCGCTCAGATGCAGGTTTATCTGCTGATGTGCGCATCTGTCCTTCCTAAGGAAAGGGCAGTGGATTGAGGAGGGCAAGAGCCTGCAAGCCTCTGGCAGATTGCTTCAGTCAGTCAAGGTGGATCTAAAAAGAGACAAGAGCTCTCAATGAGAACTCAACGAGAAGTCACCATACAGAACAAAGTGTGAAAGTGAAGAAAACCAGGTTAAACGGACATCACATTTCATCTTTATTTCTTTTCTGTCAATCCCTCTTCTATTGTCTGGTAAATTCCCTTTTAGGGCAATTCAGGATTGTTTAAACCCGCTGGATGAACACTACCTCACAGTGGGATCCTTTAATACGCAGGGTCAGCTTTCCAACGGCTGCTGTGCCTCACCTCAGCTTCAGTTGTTTCTGGACAGCTGTAAGCTCAGAGAAGAATGTTACCATGCACCAGCCCTGATCTGGGTTCAATCTGTGGTTCTGCCAGCTCTGGGGCCGAGAACAGAGGATTTTTGCCCATGAGTTTTTGTGTACAGATTTCTACATGAAGAAAAAAGAAGCTACACTGTGCAAACATGTCCCTGCGGAGCAGAGCCTTAAAGAAGGGAACTAATACCCGCATTGACTCAAGTGGCCTGCATACTCCATTTCCTCTTTCATTACTCTTTCATTCAATCTCACAGCATATCACAACCCATTTGCTTACAAGTACACGTTCAGAAATGCCGTATTTCTTCAGATCAGCTGTTACAAACATGCTCCATGCTTCAGAACAAAGAATGAGCATGAAGGTTGCCTGGTCTTTCTGCATGTGACTGTCACTTCATACATATACAGAGGAAACACATGAACTTCTTTAAACTGGACAACATATAAAGTTAAGATCCATTGAAACTAATCAAGAAAAACACATGTAAATAACAAAGCTTCCAAAGCAGCTACTAGTTGGCCACAGAGCTGTACATTTTAACTCCTTGCCCGCCAGTGATCGCTTGGGAAGACTCAGCACTATCTGCAATGCATGTGCACACGCATGCAAGAAGCCAATTAAAGCAGCCAGGGCCGGCATTCCCTCCTGACTTCCTCATGGATGCATGCAGCTTGAACAGCTTAATGAGATGGGACAGCCAGAAGTGCATCACTAGGCAACACAGCACTGCTGGCCAGCCTGGCCCCGCACCAGAGGGGGCTGGCAAGAGGAGCAGCACGCCTTGGCCAGCATTAGGAACTGAGCTGCAGAGGTGGAGATGCAGACAAAGATGTCAGGGGGAAATCAAGAGAGAAGACCCTCATTTATGGACCATGCTAAACAGAGATGGGCAGGAAGCTGGAGTGAGGACTGCCAGCACAGAGAGGGATGGTCCTGCCTGAAGCCTTGTGCTCCTCCTGGGAGGCTGCATGAGAGCAGCTACTTTCAAGCATGTGGGAAAGGTCCTCACATGCAACTACGTTATTGCCAACTGTTAGGAGTACCTGGGTTTCCATTATAGTGAAATGAAAGGAATTCAGCTCCTCTGTTCTCTTGGGGCTGAAGCATGCACGTGTCCCATCCTGTGAGTCTTCAGTAAGCCCATCGCACTGGCTCCTAGTGACAGCAGCACAACCTTCCCAGTGGGAGTGATCCTTCACTTGCATTTCAGACACCTGTATACCACAAGAATCATAGGTTGAGGGGCTCTGCCCATCCCTGAGATCATGGTGAGCACCCTTCCTGCAAGCTTGCAGTGTGAGTGCTTTCCAGATGTTAACAGCTGCACACCCACCGTCAGCTACACACAGAGAACAACTGGCAGGCTTCAGGCATCTGGTACGGATTTCACCCAGGTGATGCAAGGCTGTCAAACAGTAACACTTGGAGCTATCAAGTGCCTCCGACAAAACACAGCTGCTTGTTCCTGTCTCAGCAGTGTGAGTGTGTGAAGCACTGACGACTTTCAGCAGAGAATGTCACAAGGGTTTTTTTCCCCCACATTCCTATCCTGAGATCTTAGAGTCATGTATAGAAATAAAGTAGAAGAGCATCAGAAACCGCACCAGTTTGGAAGCCTGTATCCCCCTCTGCTTGCACTGCTTCAGAGCTATAACGTCTCTCCCCACATTAGGTAGTATTTTCATTAGATACTCAACCTCTGGTTCTGATTAAATAACTTGTATAATTAGATTGAGACATCTGCTTATCCCTGGGGGGAGAAATCCTTTTCAGCAGTGGACTAAGTCTGATTTGGTTAATTACCTTAGCAGTACTGTATTAATACGTAGTTTCTTGATGGCAAGAAGCTGTGGTATTAGGTTTATTCCTCCTGGCTTTCATAATACTATAGTAAGACAGTTTAGGGATTAGGAATCAGGCATTGAGCCCAGTATTCCCCTGTTCTCTGCACTCATCTCAACACTCTCTTCTGGTTTTGCTGATTAAAATAGTCCTTGTTTTGCTTGCCTGTTGAATACAGTTTCCAGGTTCTTTGTTTCACATGTAAGGATAATATATTCCCAGTGACTGATACCAAGCAATGCATTCTGGGATGCTCTGGAGTAATTAAAGTTCTCAGGCTGCTTTGGAGATGTGGATTTGTATCAACAAATAGATGCAGTACTATGGGCACTGCTTGGTTTTCAGTTTATCCTCCAGAAGCAGAGCAGTCCAGCTGGCAAAGTGGAATGGATGCTGGAGGAGAGAAACACGACGTGAGCTTCAGGTTTGCAGGCACTCTCATTTCCTGGTGGCTGCACGTTTGAACATCTGCAGGCAACTGGACTGCAAAGTTCTGCAACTTCAGTAAAGACAGATTCTGTCCTTGGGACAAGCTTGACCAAAAAAGAACCAACTGATGCCGGAACAGAAGCGACTGAGATTTGCATCCAAGCTGGGAAAAACACATCCTCAGAAGTGGGTGGCACTGAGCCCAGTGGGCACCGAGCCCCGAGGTGGGTGCTCCGGAGCTGCACCAGCAGGCAGGAGCTGTCCCTGGGGCGTGCAGCCGGGTGCCTGCTGGCAGTGGCCCAGGGGCAGGCGGCTCTGCCAAGGCCCAGGCTGAGCACCCCAAGGTGCCACTGGCTCCGAGCTCATTATCTAAACAGGCTGGTCCAGGGGCCCAAAGGCACTTATGGCAATGGTGAGAACTGAATCAGGAGCAAAAGAAAGATTATGCAATAGAGCGTTTTTCTATCAACAGATGGAAATACCTAATAAGATGTAAATCATCTGTTTGATAACCAAGCTGTTACAGAACTAGAGAGTCAGGCTTCCCAGGGAAACTTCAGTTCTCAGAACCATCTATTTACTATTTATATGATTTGCCAGCTCCTCTAAAGGCTTGTCCTGTTCAGAATGCTGTACAGGCAGCCAGAAGGCGCTTTCACAAACAATTGTTTGGATGCTTCTCAAAGCAAAAATATATTCAGTGCAGAAGTTAATTGTGACACTAAATCTGTGAGGTTTAGAAAAAGGTGATGGGGATGGAAATCATGGGAGAAGAGAAGTATAGGAAGGTAACATCAAATGCCTATAGGAGGTCGAAGCAATGATACCCTGTCCGGCAATGGAGGTGACTGTCAGAACAGCACAAAGAATGCAGCAATGCCTCTCCAGAACACTGTCCCAGAGCAGAAAGCGTGCAGAGCTTTCCCACGACAGAAGTGAGGTTTGTTACCCAATAGCTGGTAGGTCTCTTTCTTTCCTTCCATGACTTTGTCCAGTTTATTACTTATTTTTGTTCAATTGATGTAAACCTTCAGCATCCCACATTCTGCAGTGAAGATTCCTGCAGATTAATGACACACTGAGCAAAGAGCCACCTTCTTCTGTTTGAAGAACCAGAGCCAGTAAGCAAATCACCTCTGGGTGATTTCTTCATGCTACTCACGATTGCAGAGACTGCTGTCATTTTGTCCTGCAGTCACCTCTTTCCATGCTGAGGAATCACAGCCTATGGAGCTGTGCCTCTTATGAATGCTGTTCTATATCCTTCATCAGTCTTTTTGCACAGTTTTGAATATTTTCCAGGTGTGTAAATGCTTCAACAACAAGCACAGAAAGAGAATTCAGTATTTTCACCTGATTCCTATGACCTCTGTTCCCAAGAATACTGGGCCACCCAAAGCAGTGATCAGGAGAGAGGTGCCCCCCAAGAGCCAATGCATTCGGTTTAGAAAGGTTTGAAGGCAGTACAATTTAGGAGCCATCTGGGTTTTAACAAACCTTTTTGTTTGCTAGCAGTAACACATAAAGCAGCCCCTTGCTGGGCAAACAGTATGAATAAGCTTTTAAGGAAGGGAAGAAGGCAACCACTGCAAAGAAGGCAGAAGAAGCAGAAGCGTTTCTTACAGCACCCCTTGGCATACAGTGGAATCCAAGGGTTGGCTTCCTGGCAGACCAGTTCCAGTTTCAGCCAAGAAACATTCTCCCTCCACTCTGTTTTTTAGGACAGGTGATTAAAGGTTGGGTTTTGTCCTGGGTACTTTTCTTTCCTTGTAACTTCCATGCAGAAGCATGAGATAGAACCAGATATATTTCAAACAAGAATGACCCGACGTGGAGGCCCAAGGTGTCTCTTATTTATAGACCTCATTTTCTTGCAGCAGATTTGCATAGCTGCACTCCTGGTGGCTGACAGGCCTAAAGCTGTGAGGCTCTTGAGTCAATGCAGATACCAGAGAGTGGGATAATCCAGCAGCCAGGTATCACTTCGTGTTATGTCACATCATGGCCTCTGTGTCGCTGGACTGAATCAACCTGGCCACAGAGTGTGAAGTGAGCCTGGAAAAAAGTGGGACACAGGAGAATTTTGCCAGAAAACTGAGACTTCTTGGTTCTGGAGGGGAGAATTCATTATTCCTCGCATCACGTTGGCACTGTGACTGCTTAGCAGGTATAACAGAAACATCCAGGTCTGCCCCCACAGTGTGTTTAGGGTAATTCAGACAGGACCAAGCACCTGACAGAGCTCCCTTTCACATACTGTCACTAGCAGTAACTTTCAGCCTGAGAGAAAGCAAACTGCTTGGGTAAAGGCTAAACACTCCTGTACCTGGTTTGGACCAGGGATGTTGCCTGGTGTCAGGTAGATCGCTCCTGTTGTCATCACTGTTAAATGAATTATGAATGAAAATACCAGGAGACAGAGTGTGTGTTTGGAGAAGACTTGTCATCTCCCTCACTGGTGACATCCCAAAGGTGGTCCTCTGAGGATGAGGCTCATTAGTGCATACAGCAGAAGGGTGTATCTGCTCCCAGCTCCAGCTCAGACCTGAGCAGCCACATCCAGGAGCCACTACTTTAAGAGACAAGGGAAACCACAACAAATACCTGTTCCTTGGAAGAAGATGTCACAGAAGCCACACAAAGCTGGAAAGAAGGGGTCAGTGCCTGACTCAAGAGAGCTTCTGCAAGGAGAAATGCTGAATTAAGACACCAGTGGGAGGGAAGTGACGGGCTTGCATAAGCAGTGCTGAGCTGTGCTCCTTGGCAGCCATCCCATGGCACCGGTGGGAGCCTTGCTCCCCATCAGGCTGCTGGGCTGCAGGCAGCACACCAGCAAGCCCAGCCACAAAGAAGGGCCTAAGCAAAGTTAGATCCAATTGCACAAAGCTGGATCATGCATCATAAAACCAGCTTTGCTTCGTTAATCCTTTGATTGATTTTAAAGCCTTGCAGACACTGAAAGACTATTAAGAGCTTTGTGTTGGCAGCGCTTCCCAGCACAGGCACCATCTCTTCTTCTGCTAACCTGATGCTGACTTAACCATAGCCTGAGCCCATTCCTGGAGCAGGGCAGGCCTTAAACCCTCCATTTAAACAGCATCAACTTTCTCCGTGCCAGAACTCCATCTGGAGGATTCACACTCCTATAAAGGAAAGGCCCAACAGGGTGCTCACCCCAGCTCTCCAGGCACCCCACAGGGACACCCTGTCTGCTATGGGGTGCTCTCCCCTTGGAACACCTGCCTGTGCTGGCTGCATCCCCTGCTGCCTAGCACATTCCATAGCACATGGGTTTGGTTTGTCCTCTCCCAGGCAAGGTGGCAGAGGAGTGGGGCTGCTGTGTTTGCCACTTGGAGCCCACTGAGGACATGGGGACCCATGAGGATCATCTGCTCTGGAGAGGGACTGCCCTGAATGCCCTGCCCTGCAATCAGCCTCCCTTGTTGAGACTTGTGTGCCTCCAGCAATGGTGCAAACACACCGAGGGGCCAGAGAGTCTTCCATCAAAGCCCCAAGCAATGGCAGCCCAATAGACTTTGTTTTTTCCACTATAATTTTCCTCTTGATCCTCCAATCTCACCCTAAGCAGTTCCCCTGCCTGACAGAGCACTGACACTGCCTTACTCCCGATGCTCAGCCTGGTAGATTCCTGTAACGCATCCCCGGTTGTTCCTCGTCTTCCTTCTTCAACATCCCAGCTCTGCTTGGATGGGATGCAATATGCTGAGTGTGCAGACCTGAAACGCTCTTGCCTTTGACTGCTCATGTGCCTGCCTGTTTTCTCCAGCACCTGCCTCCTCATGTCCAGATTCCAACTCCAGATAATGCAGCCCTGCAGCCTCCTGGGCAGGGTTGTGTACGCTGGGAGAAATGCTGGCCTTGAAAGTTGGGTGTGAGTTTGTGGGATTCTTCAGATACTTTCTGCTGCTGGGATTGTCTGGAAGAGGCTGAATTCTGACCCTCGCAAGGTGCCCAGGTAACTGCCTGGCAGGCCACTGTCCTAGACGATGGCAAACCAAGACACCAGCAATGGTTCTCTCCTCTTTGTTAGGCACCTTCTTTGTCGCAGCAGACAGAAGCTTCCCAAGGAGATGGTTTTAAGCTGCATCTCAAATTATTGCTCCACTCTGCAGCCTCTACCCAGGGCATAGGCACCCTCCTGAGCTGAATGTCCCAGGCACCCCCAGGCAAGAAGAGCCATTCAGCAGAGACCACCATCAGCACAGACTGGTGCAGGCCACAGAGGCCACTGGACATGCTCAGCTGCAATGGACTAATCCTGAGGCACACAGAAAAGCAGATACCAGCCTTTCCCATGGTGCTGGCAGGCTGCTGCTCTGTGGCTCCGGCCCGAGGCTGGCATCTGAGACCAGGCTGTAAGTGGTGCTGTTGTTCAGGGAGATGAAGTCTCTCGTATTTCCTCCCTTGGTTATGCTACAGCTGTAGAAGACTTGGACTGCACCCAGTCTATGCTGTGCACAACATGAAATGCACTCCAAAGCCTTACTGCAGTCTGCTTTGCTGGAGACAAATGGTAGGTGCTACACAGAGCAGAGCAGGGTGCAGGGCAGGTTGTGTATGTGACACAAAGCTTTTGGTCATTCAGATGCTGTTGGCAGATGCACTCAACTCCACAGCATGCTGCAGGCCAGCAGCTCCTGTGCAGTGCGTGTGTGAGCTGAGTCTGGTGATGCTCAATGTCTCAGGGCACGCATGTGCACAGTGCAAGAGACCTACCACAGACTGTGAGCTGAGCCAACTGAAAAAGAGGTTTATTACAGCAGCTTGAAAGAGGATGAAAAACTCAGGGGAGGGCTCTTAATGTGCCAGAGGCCTTCAAATGGAAAGATCCCAAACCAAACGACCTGGTTCTAAAGCACCAAACTCTTTCCCTGGCTCTGATACTGCTGCCTGTCCCTGCTACAGAGCTGAAAGGTGACACAGATCTAGTGCCTGTTCTCAAGGTAGCTTAAAGAGTAGTCCACATACCAAAAGGGATGGGGATGACGCTCTGGCAGGATTCCCAGCAGTGAGCACATGAAGCAACTTTGCTGCTTTTCAGGATGACCAGGAAAGGGAGAAGCAAGAAACTGTGAAGCATTTGACCTGGTATCAGCCCCACACAGCACAGTGAAGAGTATGAAACCTGGGAGTAAGGTCTAACAACTGCTGTTTAACAGGGGCTTATTAAAAGTAGGTTGTGCCAAGCAAGTGCAAAACATTTCTTCACTTCAGACACTGGTTTTGCAGATGATAGAATGAATTTCTCTCACAATAAACCAGCTGATATTCATTGCTGCACAATGAACTTAAAGCAGGTAGCACTAAAGAAGTCTCAGGGCAAAGCAGGGGTGGAGGCTGGCAAGCAGGCAGGGATTGGGGCTCACAGCAAGGATGTCAGGGGCTGCTTGCCCCTTGGAGCTGGCTGCAGACTGACCCCAAAGAGGATCCAGTTTCCATACCTGTTCCTCTTGGGGAAACAGACATGGACAGGAGGATTTTGGGAACCTCTAACTTCAAAAGATCAGCAGCCATGCCAGGACGAGGATCTGCTGGGACCACATAAGCTGCCTTGTTCCTGCTTTTTTAAATAGTACGAGAACTTTGAAGCTGCAAGACAGGAATGCGGGCAGAGACCTGACGGTTCCATGCTGCTCAGCTGAGCAAAGCTCAGTTAATAACCTGCAACCCCCAGAGGGAGGGAGGGAAGGAGGCCGGTTCTGTTTTTGCTTAACCAGGGTCTCCTGCCATTACAACATTATAACATCAAAGAACTTTGTGCTGAGAACCAGATACAACAGCAAGAGCAGCCCCAAAAGGACCAAACCTGAGGATCTCAGAAGGGTTTGCTGCAGGAGGGTAGGGTTTAAGCCATAGTCTGGAGAAACAAAGACTCAGGGGACAGGTTCAGTCTGTAATTACCTTGCAGTTAATGAGGATGAGCAGCAGGATGAGGAGAGGGAGGGGCAGGAGACACCAGCAGGAGAAGCACTGACCTGGAGCTAGGGAAGGAAAAGTTTAGGCTGGATGCAAAAAGAAAAGGAACCCTATAAAAAATGACTGGCACAAACGAGGCTCCTACTGGGAGAGGCTGAAAACCTACTCACAGGTCCAAGGGAATCAGGTGCAGTGTTAGCAGGAGAGCTGTAACGAATGACTGCAGCAAAACGGCCTGGCTCAGACCCTTTGGCAGGAGCAAGTGGTCTTTCCCAGATGCTGGTTAGTCACCTGCTACTGGTTTCCAAATAGCTCTATACCCCTACCTGGAAAATAAGTGGGCACAGGTAACGTAACAGAGGCATCACTTTCAGCCTAACAGTCTGGACATTTAACATCCTGATATTTCAAAAAGAACAGAGATGTGCTATTTAGAAACACTCTGACGGGGTAACGAAGGCTATTCCCAACTGTCTCCTTTTCCAGGATAAATGTCTTTGCACCAGCTCCAGGTGCTGTTGTATTTTAATCTAAGTGACATGACTCCTGTTCTTATTGAACAGTCCCACATCCCCTCAATCCTAGTAAGGCACCCACACCCATGAATACATCCAGTTAGATTTCCAACCTGGTATCCTATGATTCTAGGCTTCACTCAATTCATCACGGTCACTCAGATGTCCACTCCGTTGAGGCCAAACAGCAAGGCTTCAGCTGCATTCTTCTTCACTGTTCTCAGAATTTTCCTATGCTATGGATGGAGCCAGATAGCAGGAAGAAGTAAACCAAATGGTACCATAAACATCAATGAAAACAAAATCCTTCTCTGTTAGTTGAACTCATGATTTTGGCTGGAAATGTACATTTACCAAAATGTCCCTTTGTATTGTCACGAGTCAAATCCAATTTCCTATCATCAAACTTGTCCATGGCAGCCAAGAAAATTGGGTTTAATTGAGCTGAACTCTAACACTGAATCTGTAACTTGGCTGAATGGGGATTCTCTCACTGTCCAGGCTTCCCACCCACTTTGAGGTTTTACTTCTGTATTTTGGGAGTTAAGCAAGAGGCACATCTCACAAACAGGCTCTTTCAAAGGAGACTAAACAGAAACAATCAAAGGCCTGAAGTCTCTACCAGACTGGAGCTCCTGACGGGACCCAGGAAGCAGTGATTCCGCATTTATTTCTCACCAAGAATGTACCAATTTGGTATAAAATCAGGAAGCCCTCATAATCCCCAGGTTACACTTGCAGCAGGCTTTACATCATGGGAGATGAACTGGTGGTTCCAGCCACAACAACCTGGCAATAAACATCTTATCTTTCCACCTGACCTTGTACCTGGCTATTTCCTAAGGAATTATCTAAGGTCAAAGGATCACAGAATCCCAGGCTGGTTTGGGTTGAAGGGACCTTAGAGCTCATTTAGTTCCAACCCCTGCCACAGGCAGGGACACCTTCCACTAGACCAAGGTCAGGAGGAGAATTCCTGCTTTGGACTCTCAACTCAACCAGTTTCAGAAGTAGGCCTGTCCACAGCTGGGGAGAGTCTTCTGGTTTCTTCTCACCAAGAACTTGTTTCTTGTAGCCTCAGATGAATCTTTCCTATAACTGTGGTTAACCTCTTCCTATGGTTAGGCTCCTTATGATTCACCTATGCTAAGTATTTTGCAATTAAACTCCCCCATAGAGCAAAACAAGCCTTTATTATAGCTGCAGAAGGCCTCTTTGTCTGGCTGAACCGGGTCTTCTGCTTTTGTTCCCAGGACTTTTTCATAACAGGTTTGTGAGTTCTCATCCTTGGGCTGCATACTGCTGTGACCATAGGCTTTCATGAGATGATTTTAACATACAGACAGAAAAGGGGGTGGTGCTGGGGGGGGGGTCTTTCAGTCTACTTCATATAGACCTCTGTTCTTTGGGGTTAATCCTTTGTTCTTTAGTGGAACCATCATTACGATACATTCCCCTGTAGCAAAATGAGCCCCCAAAGGAGCTCAAGGTACGCACCTTGTGACATTCCTAAAGTCACAAACATAGGCAACTGTTAAAAAGGGGCATCTATCACAGTGAAACCTAACAGTGCCATGTAAACAGATCCAAAAGCAACTGCACAAAACCAAGGTCTAAAGTTCTACACCCCAGTGAAAGACACAAGTGAGCGAAAGCTGGTATTGGCAATCTTACTGGTGAAATCTGTTAGTCATGTTCTCAAAGGCCACTCACAGTTCAGTAACGACCCTTCAGGATTTCTGTACCAGGGTTTAAAAGCTTTTCAATCCATTCAGGGATAGAAAAGAGAGGTTTAGTTCCAAGTCTGAGCCAAAGTTTGCTCTGCAGTTAAAAAGAGTAAAATGAACTTGTGGATTTGACTCCCCTGTTTCCTTCACACAGTGTCTTCTACACTTGAACGACAGAGCACAGAGCCTGAACACGAAGGCTTCATGTTTTATTAATGGTGTCCAATTCATTTCCTGTTTTCATGCTGATAACCTACTGAGGGAGAGGAAGGGAACTCAGGTGGCAAGACCTCAGATCCATTTTTTTTACACCCATGAACAGTTCACAAGTGGGTATTTCATTACCAGAAGCTCTTTACTGCATGTATTACTGCGCTCTCTGGGAAGCTGAACTGGGATGGCTGGCTTCACAGCTTCTGGCATCCACCTCCAAAAGCCTCAGTGTTTTCAAGGCAAGTTCTCTTCAAGGTGATACCTTTGAGTTTTTGATTCAATCAATGCTCAGCAGCTATTTCCACTCCTGTCCTTCCTACAGGACTAATCTCATAATAAACCAAATTACAACCCTGGCAGAAATCTCCTAGTCAAACAAAATTTCCATTAGCAATACCATTCCCTGTTTGTAGAAATGCCAATTGACTCCCTGTTGAAGACAAACCAATGTAGCCCAGCAGCTATTCCCAGGATTTCCCTTTTTCTTTTGAAATAAAAAGCATAATTTCTTCTGTGTCTGGAATACTTACCATGAGTGAGCACGTCCTTTATAGGAGGCCTTCTTCAATACAGTGTTGAGAGTGAGTTCCTAGAAAAGACTGCATTTTAAATACCTGTATTTATGAGCTGGAGAACAAGAGCATCCCCTTACTACTTCAGCTTGAAAGGATTTCAGCAGTTGATGAAACTGTTGGAAAGTGTCCCTGTATTCCAGACCTACTTTATAAATAAAGGGATCCTTCCAGGCTCTTCCTTCACCATGTGGGAGATTGATCAGATGGGAACTTGCTGAAAAAGGATCAGTCACATCCAGTACTAAGTGCCCAGCTCAGAGAATTATTCCTCATTGCTGCAAAACAGAAGGAGAAAACATCCCCTTTGAGGCAGTAACCTCTTGTCCCATTCCAAGTAGCTCTATTTGCACTTAGGGTATTCCACAAGCTAGAGCTACAGTGGGCTACAGCTCTTAATGGGGGGGGGGCACTGCCCATGTGGGAGGTAAAATGTGTTATGAAATAAATGTAAACTGTATCCTGGCACCTGGGGAAGCTTCAGCTTGTTCAGTACCTGCCAAACCTTGCCTGTCAGATGTGTTATGGGTGTTTGAAACACAGACTGAACCACTCTGGCTTGACTCAACAGCAGTTCTCAGCACTGTGGTGGCTAGTTTCTTCTAGAGACATCAAACAGAAAAGATGAATAAGCTAAAACCTGACATCCCACTCAGAGCAGCAAGCTCTCAGGAAGAACGGAAGGGCCAGAGCACCTGCACGGACATCTGGCTGGCAGCAGATACTGAAATCTGATGCTGGGTCTGTCCTGTGCTTGTTCACATCAGCGCTCAAGAAAGAATCCCTGTTTTCCTGTTCCTCAGGCTGGTAACAGAGCAAAGGCCTGGGTCCCATCAAACCTGCAAACAACATAAACCAACCTTTTCAGGGAAAGATCAGACAAATTCATTTCCCCCTATGATTCCTGAGATGCCCCAGTCTGCTTCAATGCTTCACATTGCCTTAAAGCAGCAAACACTTTGACTTGCCTTTTGCTGCTTCTTCCTATAAAACCCAGTGGCCACTTTCCCAACAAGAACTTATTTCTTGCCGCTTCAGATGCTTCTTTCCCCAGCCTGGGCACAGCTCAATGTGGCCGTGCTCCATGGCAGGGCCTGGCCTTGCACAACCGAGCTCTTGGGGTTTCTTTTAGGACATTTCCCTTGGAGAGATAAGCAGAGGTGTGATGAGATCGGTAACCTCCGCGGCGCTGGCAGGCAGACAGGCATGCCTGGAGGTGCGAGTGCAAGTGTGTGGTCCTGGGTGTGGGGAAGAAAGGAGAAGGGTGGTGACCTGAATGCTGGAACAGAGTTCAGAGTACGCTTCTTGGGTTTTGCCTCTTTTTCTGTTTTGCCTTTTCTTGCATTGGGAACCCCAAGCATGAAAAAGCAGGAGTTCCCTGCCCCAGCAATGATAAAATGAAAGAGATGTGCTGCCTTCTGCTTTCTGAGCCTCTTGCCTGCAGCCAGCCACACTTTTGGGCCTTCCTCTGAAATCAGGAGGACAAGAAATAGTTTATTTCTATCAGTGAGAATAGGGATTCTTTGGCAAGTAAGGCTCTGTGGAGCTAGGACATACAGGAACATCCAAATGCTGCAACAGTAGTTATAAAACATGAAAACTGGCAACGTCCTTTCCCTTGATATCATAGAATTCCAGACTGGTTTGGGTTGGAAGAGACCTCCAAGCTCATCCAGGGGCACCTCACAGTAAACCAGGTTGCTCCAAGCCACCTCCAGCCTGGCCTTGAACACTGCCAGGGATGGGGCAGCCACAGCTTCTCTGGGCACCCTGTGCCAGCGCCTCAGCACCCTCAAACGTGTTTATGTTTCACACAAACATTGAGCTTGGGGCCAATATACACAGGCGCACACATCCTGCTCGAGACTCAGTGCTCAGCTTCTTTGTGTCTCTATTATTTAGCCCTGGACTGCCAGGTCTGGAAGAGACAGGACTGAGGTACTCTGAAAATCATCCCTTACAGACAGTATTTGTTTGACATGTTGTTAATCCCCAGTGACAGAGACCCCACAGCCCCCGCCAGCAATCTGCTCTGACTGTGACCTATCTCTGCCATCAGAAGCATTTCCCTTTCTTCCCCCTCTAGAGCCTAGTTTAAGCCATTATAAGAAACATATGGGAGAACCAAGTATTCCCTCCTCTTTGCTGCAACATTTTACATATGTAATGCCTGCTCTACCATTTCCCATTTGTTTTCTCTGGACTGAACAGAACATACTTCAGTCTGTCCCTCTTTGCCCATCACGTTTTCTAGTTAGTCATTCCTCTGCTCACTTCCACATGCACATCAGCTGGAAAAATAGTCTCTGGGATTCTATGTAAAGCCTTACTGCTGTTCAATAGAGTGTAAGAATTACTGTGTCTTCAGACGACACTCATGCTTGTACACCTTAGTGTGGTATTTGATCATATCCTTGTAAAATCCAAATGAGAGCTTAGATTGCTTTTTCAAGCAATGAAAGGCAAGTGAGATGCAGAGCTAGGGGTTAAAGTAGCCCCCATTATGAAGGTCTGACTGGGCACAAAGACAAGAATCCGTGTTCTAAACCTAAGTAAAATAGGCCTTGCAAATCACACTTTGGGAATCACTCATCAGCTGGCATTGCTGATAGATCCTACAATCTGCTTGGGTTTTTTTCTCCTTTAAGAAGTTTTATCTAACAATCTCTGCCCCACGGGTGTGTATGGCACCTTATTTAAATACCCTGTAGATCTGCTGCTATAGACTCTCCACATCTGTTGCCAGAGGATTTTCTTATCCTTTGCTTTAACACCAGAAAGCTCAAATCCTGTGTGGAGCCAGGAATTCTGACTCTCCTCTGCTTCAATGCAATAATCAGTGCACGAAGTTTTCTGACTGGGGTGAGCGGGGAGAAATGAATCAGTCTGAAACCACTGACCTTTCTTTATGGTCATCTGCCACTTTGAACGCTGGTTATTCTGATGTTGGGCTGTAAGAGGGATATTTACCCCTGAAATGTGAACAGCTGCCAAGTGTCAAAGCACCAGCGAGCTCTGCAGACAGGTATTGTCATAGGGTGGCACGTTATGTAAGCACTCCTTAAATGCAAGTTACTCTGCATTCTTGGCAGCAGACCACATGAAATTTCCCTTCAGATGTTGATGGGATAAAGCAAAAAATATTATATATATGAAAATCACCTTATCATTTACAATGCAAATCTTGGAAGGAAAGTTAGCAAATTAAGTTAGAGATTCGCCTAAATTAAGCTGGCATCCTATTCCAGCGCTTCAAACTCTGCAACCATTGCTGGCTGACAAAACAAGCCCTGGACTGATTAGCAAAACCCCTCCTTCAGAGGCAGCAGACGAGCAATCCCTTTGAACCTTCCCAGCACATCATAAACGCTCAGCAGACTTCCAGCGTGGCAGTCCCAGTGCTATCAATTATTTACCCTTTTTCTGTTTACCTTCAGGCAGCAAGTAATTATTTTTAAATATTAATTTCGTTGTGTCATGTACAGTTTGTGGTCGAGCCCCGAGATCTGAGCTAGAGAAAAGCAAACTGCATCTCAAATCACATCCAGCTCGTGACGCATTGAGAGCCGGAGCCCCGCTCCAGCTACTCAGCAGCGACACTCAACTGCTTCCATCATTAGAAACAGAACTCTGCTCGTTGCAGCAAAGTGAAAGCAATTTTCATAATAGGAAAAGGCACTTTTTTAAAGCTCAAAAGTCACAGAAATTGGGAAATTTAAATAGGGGAATATTATCTCATTCTAAAAAGTTTCAGCTTTTCTTTCAGATGAAGATTTTTTGAGTCTCCCTTTTCTGTTTCCTCCCTGATTTTTTTCCCAGAGTTTAATTTTCTTTATCCTCAGCCAATTGAGGCTAAAAAGAAGTTGGCTGTTGTTTCTGCAGCCCCAAGAGAAAGAGATCCTGGGAGGCAAGAATCACCTTCTTGAGCTGCAAACACCACTTCTTCAAACCTGAAAAGAGAGGCTGGCTCTTGTCAGCTCACATGAATGTGTTTCCACAAGGGACCGGTTCTTTCTTTTTAGAAGCTTGTACCAGGAAAAACAAATACTACTTTTGCTATATCTGCAGGCAGATAAGGTTCTGTGCCCCCAGAGAGGTCGGTGCAGTATCAAGTTCAGGGCAAACTGCTGCTTCCACTGATGGCAGCAAGATTGGTATCTCCCTGAGGAAAAGCATTTTTGCATTTAGGAGTCTTTTGGGTTTCATTTTTTTGCACTGTTGGATTTTGAGCTTTTTCTTAGCATAAGCTCTCGAAAAAGGCCTTGATTTGAGCTGTTTCTGCGAGAACCAAGGAGAAATGAAACTGTGACAATGAAGCCTGGGTAAGTTCAGTGGTACGCTGGTGATGCTTGTAGGCCTGGTTCCCACCCTGCTAGGTTCTGCACAGCTCTATAAACACCAGAAGCATCTCCTGACAAAGAACATGCAGACACACTTTAATTGAGATGCTGCACTGGAAAGCAACTATGAGAAAATCCAAAGGAATGTTTTTTCCATTGATCCACATGCTCACAGGATCAAGGCCAGGTGCAGCCCTGTCCCAGGGAACGGATGCCTGTAAAATAACCTAGTGGATATCAGGGTTTCATGAAGAGAAAAACCAAGAACTGCATTTGGTCAAGTCATATTCTTCCCCCACACCTGCCTTTGCCTCATGGGTCATGTCTCCTCCCTCCCTGTCAATCCTGTCCTACTGTCATTGCTGCTACAACCTTGATAATGTGCATTCACATCTTCAGAGAGGGAGAGGCCATGTCACACATCTTGTTTCAATCTAAGGAGGAAATAGCAACCTCTGATTCACCTCCAGTCTGTGTCATCCTCCCTGACCACCCTCCCACCCCCTATTGTAGAGGCAAACTGCAGGGCTGAATACCAGTACCTGAGTTCGTATGTATTGTGTGACTGCAGACCCAGTGCAACACATGAACTTGACTTTCTGTAGCCTGAAAGATACCTACTATCAATGGAATATGTCCTTGTAAAGAGCCAGAAACTTTTGTCTAGCTCTCATCCCTAATATCATGCAGCAGAGTTTAGCTTAAACCTTTAATGTTAGAATCCTTGTAAAGTACATACAGCTATTACAAAGGATTTTTCATGAAGCAATGCTATCAGAAACCTTTCTCTCCTATTTCCCATTCTGAACTATTCCACTCTAGGGTCAGACACTGGTATGTGAATTTACATACTATGCATTAGGAAGCCATAAGGCCTCCTTGCTCTGGAATTCTCATGGTGCAATCTTATCTCTGCCTCTAACATGGGAAGAAAGGACAAGGACAGGTGAGAGGGGGTCAAGTAAAATATTCCAAAGCAAAGGAAAGGCTGCATGCAACAGCAGCAGAAAAGCAATGATTTATTATGGCACCAATACTCTACTTCTTTGTGACAGGAGTGAAAGCCTCTATTCTTTTAAGAAAACCTCAACAACACAAAACAAGGAAAGGAAAGGAAGAAGTAGAGAAAACCAGTTCTGTGATGAAGGCCTTTGTGAGGAGCTGGTACCTGAACTAGACTTTTCCTCCTCGTCAGTATTACCAGTGGCTCCACTGAAGCAGAAGCATCACAACAGGGATCATCAGACCTGCAGCAGAATTGGGAGAAGCGAATCAGAAATTCAGTGCTATCCATTAAGGCAAACATGTTTGAAACTGTTAGAAGATCAGCTGTAGAATTCAGCTCTTTAGACACCAATGCTATAAAGTGTGGGCTTGTTCTGACCTGTACTTTAGGTTGCCTCCCTATAGTCTCCCCAGCAACCTGACATAAACTGGAGCAACAAAGTGGGCCACCTTCCCATTATCAAAATGAATGAACTTCTAAAACTTCTATCTGCTCCACGGGGATGTTTCAGTGCTAGAAAACACCCCTGAGCCATGGAAAGTAACCTCAATTTTGTTGACTTGGCTCCTATTTACTTCAGTAGCAACAGTGACCAAATGCTGCCTGGACAGATGCCAGGTTTCTTTTAATCTTGGCAAGGAGATTTAGATCACATCATTTCACTAAGTCATTCTGTCCAAGGTGAATGAGGGTAGCAGCTAAAGAACCAATTCATGTGTTAAGGGTAACGATGGTGACTCCATTCTTCTCACCAGGGGCTGGGTACACTCTGATCCTGAATTGAGTAGGCAGAAAGCCACAGACCCCCAAAGTCAGTTCTTTCAACAGTTTTAGTGTAATACATGTTAAAGTACCTGCATTCTACCTGACAGGGGCAATAATTCATCTTTTCAGGTTAAGTCTGTCTTACCTACTGATTTTTACAGCCAAGGTATTTCTGAGCCATGAGTAGGTCAATCCTATCCTTGCTCTGCTTTTGCTAGCTTGTCTAGTAGATGTTTGATGACAACAGTTTCAAACTGAACACACGGGCATGGGAACAGAATGAATCATAGAATGATGGAGCTGGGAAAAGTGAGATTTCTCCTTTTTATAAATCCATATTAATTCACTCTATTAATGAGCAGCACGCTAGTATGACTTAGCCTTTTTTGAGGAGACCTTAGAACAACAGAGCTGCTCCAGTCCCCTGATCATCTTCGTGGCCTCCTCTGGCCTCCCTCCAACAGTTCCACATCCTTCTGATGCTGGGGGCCTCAGACTCGAGCACACGCAGGTAGAAAACCCTTTATGCCCGACCACCCCTCAATGTCTTTATGCTTTAAGGATGCTGCTGCCCGAGAAAGAGGGGGCTGAGGCCGCCGGACGGGCGCTGTGCGCGGTACTGAAGGGCCGCCCGCAGGCGCTGACCGCGGTGCTGAAGCGCTGCCGCGGGCCGCACCGCACCCCGGGCTGTGCTTGCGTGGCGGGAGGATTTGACATCTTCCTGCGGGCCCTTCCACTGGACAGGAGGTCACTGAGCCGCTTAGGAAGTGCAGGTGGACACCAGCCCTCGTGATTACCCAGAGGCCAGGAAACCCAGCAACGAGTTAGGCAAGAGTAAGTGCAGCCTGTTCAGCCCTCTCCTCAAGATGAATTCTGATTCCCACAGACAGTTTTCAGGGACAATCAGGGCAGCCAAGAAACGGTGACATGCAGAAATGGCTGATAAAATTGCAATGAAACGTCTGTTGACATTGATTTTGAGCCTGCGGGCAGAGATGAATGATTGAAACACTAGGCTTGTTAAAGCTAGAATGCTTTTGATTTCTCTTCTCTGTGCTGAACAAGATTTAGCTGGAGGGAAGTTAACAATCAGCTAATTGACATTGAATTAACCATGAAATGCAGTATAACTACTTTTCTTCTGAAGTACTCTTCAGCAATGCTTTAACAAGGCTTTTAATTATTGATTATTGCTTATAACACACAGTAGATCTCCTCTTATTTGTTTTAAAATCTCCTGTCCTTTGAAGGTGTCAGCATAAGTACTCTCTGTAGTTCACCTATCTGCCAATGGAAACCAAACAAATAACCAAAGAAAAACTGTATCTTCTTCCTCAGGCAAAGCATCATAGCATAATATTGTGTTTTTTCCACTATCCTGGTCAGGTTAAGAAATAGATATTCGCTTATAACACACAGTAGATCTCCTCTTATTTGTTTTAAAATCTCCTGTCCTTTGAAGGTGTCAGCATAAGTACTCTCTGTAGTTCACCTATCTGCCAATGGAAACCAAACAAATAACCAAAGAAAAACTGTATCTTCTTCCTCGGGCAAAGCATCATAGCATAATACTGTGTTTTTTCCACTATCCTGGTCAGGTTAAGAAATAGATATTCTGTAAGATTAAGGTTAGAAAATCCACTGTATCCTTCAGCAAAGGTGGGGAAATTGAGGGGAAACTATGCTGCATTTTCAGATAACCCACTGAATTGACTATTGCCTTTGGGATATGTTGTGGTTTAACCTCAGCAGGCAGCTCAGCACCACGCAGCTGCTCACTCACTCCCCCCGCAGTGGGATGGGGGAGAGAATCAGAAGAGAAAAAGACTGCAAAGCCATGGGTTGAGATAAAGACAGTTTAAAAGGTAAAGCAAAGGTTGCATGTGCAAGTAAAGCAAAGCGAGGAATTCCCATTGGCAGGAAGACATTTAGCCATTTCCAGGAAATCAAGGCTCCAGCACACGTAGCAGTTACTTGGGAAGACAAACACCATCACTCTGAATGTTCCCCAACTTCCTCCTTCCCCACAGCTTTTATTGCAGAGCATGATGTCATATGGTATGACATATCCCTTGCTTGCTGCACATCTGAGAACCAGGAATGGTGCTGACAGCAGTGGGCACAATTATCATCAGTGCAGCTGCATATGCTGCATGTCAGCTACAACAGAGTTACTGCTCGGCACATGCTGGGGAGATGGCAAAATCTATGTGGTGAATGACTGCAGGGAGTGTGAGAGTAGAAAATCGCTCAAAGAATTATGCTGAATGCATCAAAACACTGACCAGGAAAATACTGGGGAAAACAAAATACAAGAGAAGACAGATTTTTTGTGTATTTAGAAAAGATTACTACCGCAGCAGTAATAGTAATCTGTTAACTTCTATTATTCTACTTCTATTAAGTAATAGAAGAGATTACTCTTCTATTACTTCTATTATAGGAGCAATGCCATAAGGAAACTGCTATCTCATCTCTGAGATGGTCTTGTTTCCTTACAGTAGCAGGACTCAGAGAAACCAGCATCTTCCAAGAGACCCCTACCCTGTAAGCATCTTTAGAACAGTGATCATTCGATCTCTGATCCTCTTGGTCTTGTTTGCCTCCATATCCTGCCTTGGTCCTGAGGAATTATCCTAATCAAATGCTCATCACCACCAGCAACATCAAAACTTCTTGTAAAGCAGAAACCCCAAGAGCTTTCGAGATGACAGCAAGGCAGGCACACACTGTAAAGAGGGGACTGTATGCCAAAGGGCTGAGCCAGGTGGGAGAAACCTGTTACACAAAGCCCACGAAGGTGTAATGTCCACAGATCAGTAGGTAAAAAGCTTATGGGAGGTTTTTTCCCAATTCCCTATAAATGGGGCAAAAAAATTGGTTCCACAACACACCACTACTCTGCTTACAGACTTTAACCCTCCAAAGGGCAGTCTATGACACTGTGCCCCCTTTCTTTTCCCTAGCGCTGCAGCGCTTTGCTTCTACCCTCATCAACAGCCAGGAAATACGATAAGTTTTAGGGGTTTTTTTATAACCTCCCTCCCAAACCTAGCTTGAAGAGCACAATTTATCAAGCAACCAACACTGCCTGGAGGGAGTGGAGTGCTGAAAAAGGGAGAGAGACAGTACCTCTTCAAGCTTTGAGTTCACACAAAGCATTCCCATTCAGCAGGTGTAGACATCAAAATAAATAGCCCTCTGGCAACCTTCCAGATGGCCCAAGTCTCCAGGCATATTCAGCCTGATTACCTTAGATTTTTTTCAGGTTTGCTGTCTCTGCATTTACTTGTTCTTCGTCCCTTGCCAGCTACAGGGAAACAGCTGTGTCTGGCCTAGGGTGTGAACATCTGGCTCTGACTGTCATTTCCAGCTGTGAGACTTCTACAACTCGACTCCATTAGCTACTAGTATAGACAAGTGCAAAATGAGGAACACTGGAAGGAACAATTTTAAGCTCCTCGTTTTGCAGGAAAGGGGGTGTAAATAAGTTACAGCTTCTCAGAAACATGTCCAAGTATAAATCAACAGAAGAGTGAGGATGGGTATCAGGCAGGTACTCTAAACTGAAACAGTTCTCTACAGAAAGGATGACTCCTATTGCCTTGTCAAGTGACTGTTTTAATCTTTAATCTGCTTCAGCCCATATTGCTGGATGTCATCTGAGTGTACATCCTAATGTGCAGTAATTGCTATCAGTAATCATCAGTGGCATGCTCCCGAGACCAGATTCAGGCACTTTAGTTCAAAAGCAAGTCTCTAGGAAGCATATGGATTGCAAGGAGAGCTGGAGGATCAAGTTCATCTCCCACAGGCACTAGAGCAAGCCTGGAAAAGTCAGGCAGGCTGGGCAGGTGAGAAGTGCTACAACTGCCGGTGCTAAATGGTTGCTGCAGCCTGAAGCATAAGGGACAGCCCCAGGCCCTATTCTGAAGAGTGTTCTGCAGAGAGAAGGGGGATTTCACACATGTAGGTGCTAGTGGCACTACATGTGCCTGCTGGAATCATCAGTCCCGGCCAGACTGTGCTCAGCGTTTCCCTAGTGAGGACAGGTAGGAATTTGGAAGGAAGAAAAGGAAAGAGACAGAGAATATTAACACTTTCCTGCATGCCTTTGGCTCCGTGAAGGATCAGCCGGTTTCCTAATACTCTCCATCAAGTCATGGGTATACTTCGTGCCACACAGAGCCCACGTTCTCCCACAGGATAACTTATAAAATCTCCCCATGATAATATAAAACTGGAGCATTTGTGACTACCTCAGGATTAGACTGCACCTCAGAAATGGAATGGAAGAAACTAATGTCTACCAGAGCACTGTAAGGAAGACGGAATGGGGCTCTCTTGTGCCTCACATATCAGTAACAACAGCTCACCATATAACAGGTTAAAGCCTCCATCAACCTGTGCAACTTCATTACAACAGCTTAATTTTATGCTATACCTCATTTTAGCTACTGCTCCTGGTACAACTACCACAGTCTGTCTCTGCCCAGGGCATACCCATGGTATTGGTATAACTTGTGCTGCATGTTCTCTGAAAGCCAAATCACTGTAAGCTATCTTATTACCTCCTCCACTCTCTCTTCAGATGAGCACACACTACTGCATGATGGTGATGCTCAGCCTCAGTGTTCCCATGCAAGTAGTAGATCTGTCGCATGCTCAGACAGAGCTGGAGGCAGTGCTGCTCTTACCCTGCTCTTCCAGCTGTAGCACTATTTCTCTCCTGGGGGAAAATTACAGGTTCTTCTCAAAGAGGATTAGTTCTTGTCTCCCACACATTTCTTGGCTAGTCATCGAGGCTGCTGGTCTCACGGGGAAAGCGTTCCTAATCCACCACTCCTTGGTGTTAGGTTTGGCTGCTGGAGCTATGGGTTCCACAGATTCCTCCATCCCCCATTCCCTGATTCTGGATGCATTTACTTGTCAAGACCAGGGAGTGTAATTAGAGGGAACAGGTCCCAGGATGCCTCTCCCACTTCTGGCAGCTGACAGAAGGTGTGAGCTCAGCTGAATTCCACACCTCAGTTACACCCTTTGGAAACTCTGCAGTGCATCCATCATACCAATGGATCATGGTGCCTGCCGTGGTGACCACCTACAATAGTGGGTCATGGAGCTGGAAAAGAGCAGTTCTGTTTTAGCATTCGTGGAGAAGGGTCTCCCTTGATGCAAGCACTGGCACTTTCATTATTCCCTGTCTATTGCTCCACTTATGCCTTGTGCATTAGTGCTTCCCCGCTTGCGTTCCCATATGTTTCCTTTTGGATGAGTGGGTATTAAAACAGGCTTGGACAGCTGAAGGCTTTCCCAGTCTGATTTGTTGGCTGGCTCTGTTTCCAAAAGGAATACTCAGACCATATGAAATGGTCTCCTTCACTAACCATTCTTGATTGCCCAATGGGCTCCCATTATAGTACTCTCAATATTAATACTTAGAAGAATTATCTACAACAGAGAAGCAATGATTAGAGCTGGAGCTGAGAGCAATATATGCTTCAATAGGTTACAATGTCGTGAGTTGCTTTTGCTTTCATAGATTTTCTGCCGATTGGGAATTTTCCCTCAAGGAAGTTCCAAACCCCATCTCAGCCTCCAGGAAACTTTGTTTGGCGCAGTTAACTCGGGAGCAATTCACATTTTGTCAAACACATCAAACCAAATGGCCCCCAGGCAAAGATCTCGCATAGCAAGTTTCAACCCACACAAACTTCTAGTGCTAGCTTGTGAACCCCTGGAAGCACAGGCTTACAAAGGACACTGTGTACAGAGGGGGACCTTCTAAGGCTTTCATCCTCCATAAAGAAGGTAAACATGAGAAGTTCCCTCAGTTTCACCAGATCTGGGGCACTGGTTGTATGAGACCTGTTTATTCATTTGGTTTGTATTTAAATGAAAGTCGCTGGGGCTAAGACTGGCAGTCCAGGTTATAAAGCCCCTTATGAAATAGGGATCCAGTCCTGTCTGGAAGCTGCTTTAATACAGTTCATCATCACAACTAGCCTCAAGGCCTAGCTGTCTGTCCTTTTCTCCCCCCATTCCTTACAAAGCAGTAAGTAACCTTTCTACATGCACCTTTGCAGAACTCTGCCTTGTGGCATGACAATCATACACACCGTTCTCAACAGCCTCTTGTAGGAAGCGCTGAACTGGCAATGTCCAATGCCACTGGAAAGAAGGTTTCCAAAGGATGCTGCTGCAGAAGGGTTTCTTGCACAACTGGCCTCTGTACCAGGCCACAGCACCACAAATTAGAATCCTATGATCAAGCCTGATAAAATGAGTTTCTAGAGATGCGACATAAATCCAAGATGCATGCTCACTTTCTTAATTATGCAAAAAAAGGAAGTAAATGATGAATGACTCAAGACACAACCGTATCTTTATGTAGAGTAATGCCCTGTACACTTGCACCTCTGTTTGTCTTCCTTATAATACAGCTCAGGTAACTTGAAGGACAAGGATTATGCAGAGTACCACGACACGGCCTCTCCAACTTTCCCATTTGTCTTTCCTTACTATACCTAATAAAGCTCAAATGACAAAAGGTGACATACTCTGTGTTTTATCTCATTATTAATTAAGCATATTTATCTCTTAAATCAGATGTGACTTGCACCACAACATCAGTAATTAAATGAAATATTGATGTGTGATGGTTGTGTGCCGAGGCTGCCTGGGTAAGTGGAATTGCCATATCTAATTAACATCTTGCAGGAGTAGCCCCATTAGGTTTGTAAGTTAAATCTCCAAATGGTAATACTAACAAAAGTGTAACAACCACTTAACAACCCTAATTAATAGGAGCCTCATCAGATTTGATGAATATCTTCACCCCTGTTTTGGGGCCTATTGACTAGACTTTTGTTGTATTATTGTGAGGTTGTGGACTGTTTAGGACTGGTAACTACTGTGCTTTACCTTCAATCTGTACAGCAAGGCTGCTTATTTGCTCTTTTGAAGAAACATGCAGCAACTTTGTGAGGTTAAAGATCATAAAGGGAGATGACCCTCCCTGCCATTACTTCAGCAAAGGCTCACTTCCCTCCTCTCACTACATTGCATGTGTATGAGACAGACAGTGTCTGTCTAGAGAACCCACTTGCCCTCTCTCAAACACACAAGGCTGGCTGGTACCCTAGAGTTTGAAGTGTTACCTTCTGCCTTCTTATATACAGCGATGTCTCCTTGGAGAAGACTACAAGGGGGCTTTTTTAAATGCTCATTGAATTCCAGGGTCTTATAAGCAGTTCAGTGATGCTATCACAATTCTGATTACTGTTCTATGGTATGCTTGAACTAACAATACAAAATTACTTTGCTTGGAATTAGATACAGATTCCATCCAGGATTTCAGAATAAACTGCAACTGTATCACTCCTTGCAAAATAGAATTCAAATGGTAGTTATTACATAGTCTGGGTATGTTACATCATTTGAAGTGATTAATGCTCATTTTCATTTAACCACTACAGATGCTATTCTCAGCTGTGACTGAGTGGAAAAGAAAATCAAGTGCATTACAAAACTGTTCCCCAATTTGTGCTTTAAAACCTGTTTCCAAGCTATCCATCCTTCCCAAGAGTCACTGCAAACAGGTCTCCGCTGACAAGACTTCTTTTGCTGCTTTTAAAAGCAAATGACAACACAGAGCATGGTGTCTGACCAGCTGTCTCAGAGCTGCTGCAATTCCATCTCAGGGTTCTGGCAGTAAGAAGGGAGTTGAACACCAATTTTCTCCCCTTCTTTCTGATTACAGCTGATCTTGGCTGGGTTAAAGATGCTGACTGTTCTCCATAACAAAATGGTACAAGTGGTGTTTCTTATTCCATTATCACCATGTCATTCTGCCTGTCATACTGCTGGGTCTCCCACAGATATCTACCTCCCCTTTTTTATTCACTTTCCCATTAGAGCAGGGTAAGTTACAGTTTGGATTTTAAAATACTGTTACAATTTGATTAGGAAACAGCTGAATCACAGTCAGAACAGATTGTTTGCTAAGTAGAAAAGCAGCAATGAAGAAACCTACACCTGTATGTAGAGTGATCATTTAAAAACTAGCTGGTACTATGAATAATGGAATTAGTTAGCTTGAAGTCTTGAGATTTGTGTCTTCAAATAATTTTAGGACCAGCTGGTTAGGCAACATTAGTGATGACCATTTGGCTATGTAAGTAGTTGGTTAAAACATCTCCATCTTCTCTGGGCACCCTGTGCCAGCACCTCAGCACCCTCACAGGGAAGAACTCGTGCCTAAGAACTCATCTCAATTGCCCCATCAGGTTAAAGCCATTCCCCTTGTCCTGTCCCTACAGGCCCTTGTCCAAAGCCCCTCTCCAGATTTCTTTTAGATCCCTTTAGGTACTGGAAGGCTGCTCTGAGGTTATCAGGTGGTTTCCTCTCACGGGTACCACCTGCCAGCATGACTCAGCAGGAATTAATCAGTTAATCAAGGTCAGGCTCCTTCAGCCCTGCAATAGTCTGATTGCATGGGAAAGGCTTTTTGATGCTTTCTAGAGTCTGGTTAGCAGGAAGAGCCTGAAAGGACACAGAAAATGCTAGACCTGGTTTTGGCAGATACTGCTCTACATGTAGTACAGCATCTAGCCAGGGGGGAAAGACTTCTTTTGGTCAGACACAAACGCTACCTGTGCTTGTTTAGCTGGTATAAGCAGGCTTAGAAGTTCTCACCATGCAGATACTAAATGCAAATGTTAACTGTGACAAGTGCAAACATATTGCTCATGTTTTAGTGAAGCAGCAGAACAAGCTCTCTCATTTTTTCTACAGAGCAGAATCATACCTGCTCATGGGATGAATCTCCCTAAGCGTTTTAGGATGCAGTGTTAGCAGCTCTTTGCCTAACACACTACAAGGCAAAATGATTTATTCCTTGTGCTAACTAACTAGGCTACCTGTCAGATGTACTGATATTCCAAATTCATGTCTAGAAGCATGTGCAGTAGCTGAGTATTTAGCAAACTTTACTATCCTTTAAGTGTCTGTCTACGTGGCTTGAGGAGCTTACCAGTTGTATTTAGGATTTTTCCTTTTCTACAGAGTGGTAATAGTCTTGACTGAATGGTCAGTATTAACATCCAACGTTTGAAATCTACCAACAGTTTTGAGGCTAATTCTCCTTCAATTTATACTTTTATTAAGACTCACACATAGTCCAAACCAGATAAAGGTGCATCCATTTGAAATAGTTTGCTACGAGCCAAATCCTGAAACACATAAAATGAAAGAACGTTCACTATGCATGTATGAAATCTCACTGGTTTCTCATCTTTTACCCTTCATACTTTTCTTATGAAGAACAATTATTATGAAGATCTTAACATTTATTATTATATATTCATTTATTATTATATATTCAATATTTTTAAGAGATATTCTTGTAAGAAGTGTTGTGTATGGGTGCTGTAGGAGTGCACCATCCCTTCCCAAGTTTGGTTTCTTAGGCCCACGGCCAGATGCTAATGCTAACAGCATCACACACCGAGAGAAAGGTCCTACAAGGGCACACACTTGTATGACTGTTCTGCCCATTACAGGGATATCTGATGTAGAGTACAGATTTTTTCTGTAATGCCAGGTTTGATGGTATTACACAAAAACAACCTAAAAAGGAGATGTGCTGAAGAACAAGCCTTGTCCACAAAGGAGGGTACTTCATGGCAGACAAGCAAAGGAACAGAGAAGACCAGAGATACAAGTCTCTTAGTGAAATGTCTCATATTTCAGACTAGTTCAGGTCCCCGGGTTATTGAGAGCCTGCTCCCTAAAGCCACCAGCACCAGCCTCACTCACCCTGTTCCCATGCCCACTCGCTCATTCCAGTAACACTGAGCTCCCGTTTCCCTCCCCAAGCCATACAAACTTTGATGGCAGTGGAACCATCTGGATTTCATGCTTTTAAATAGCACATGCTGCATTCAATGAATTTCAAAGACACGCTAAACCCAAATTACTGCTATCCATGGATCTTGAGAAGCTTTTATAAATGGCTGCATTACAGTGTAGTACAAAGCAGTGATTTCCATAATGCTTGTCTAATGTATAGAGCATTTTACATAGAACAGGCCCTGTTTCATCTTGAAATGCTTTTTAATTAATTCAATTCATTAATACTGCTTGTCATGGCTAAACTCTTGAGACTTAACAAAAACTTTACTTCAGCAGTTGTCAACACATTTCATTAAAACATATGTTTTTGAATGCTTTCTGATAACGTCCCTATTCTTCATATGCAGAGTGCAGTACTTAAATGTATTAAACAGAGAAGAGAGGGCTAGCAAAAACCTTTCTATCGACAGTGCTGCCTTTAGAGATGAGAGATGAATGGGCCAGCCTGGGTGTCATTCTTTCAATGACCGCTAAATTATCCAAAGTGGAGTCTCTCCCATGGTTTACGTAGGGACATCCTGTTCTCCCAGCATCTTTCCAAGAGGGCCTGATTTCTGTCACATACATGTAAAGAAGGCAGAGACAGAGCTTAGGCAGAGCTTGCAGTTGCTTTCAGGGTTAAACATTCTGCCCTGAACTCCTCTGAACTCTGTTTCTCTACCTGATGACATCACCAGCTGATGTGAAACAGCCTCTCAGAGGCCAAGTGTAGGGTCCTGTACCTGAGCTGGGGCAATCCCAACCAACCAATACAGATGGAGGTGAATGGATTGAGGAGGAAATTTTGTACAATGAGGGTGGACAGGCACTAGAACGAGTTGCCCAGAGAAACTGTGAATGTCCCATCACTGGAAGTGTCCAAGGCCAGGCTGGATGGGGCTTTCAACAACCTGGTCTAGTGAAAGATGTTCTTGCCCATAGCAGTGGCGTTTGACTAGATGATCTTTAAAAGGTCCCTTCCAACCCAAACTATTCTATGCTTCTATGAACATCCCATGAAGAATATAAGAATATGACTTTTCTGGAGCAAATTAATAAGAAATACTCTTTAATTTCCACAGATAAGTCCTATCTGGACTTCTCTGATCTGTAGTAATCTATTGTGGCTTGTATTTGGACTGATGCAGGGATGTGTTCCCTTCACAATCCTACAAGGCTACAAGGCAGCCCATCTTCTTTCAAGCTCTCCTTCCACCTCAAAAGACATCTTCCTTTCATCACCTCTGAGATACACGATATCACACAGCTGGTACAGCAGCACTGGGAGGAAAGTGCTGTTATTCCCACTGCTGCCAAAGTCTTCTAATGCTTGCAAAGAACCACACAAAAGCAAATTGTCCAAGACAGGGTGACAGTCATATATTAATATTCAGAAGTTCAGAACATTTGACCTTCAAATGGCATACCTGGACAGAATAATGCCTTCTGCTCTGCATCTCATCAACCGGAGCATGGTACTGACCCATGGATCCAGGAATACTTTGCTCTATGTAAGGAATAGATGAATGGGATCCTGCTGAACATTTATATGCCCTGGATTATAGATATTCTATCTTTCAAAGTGATGGGGGAGAAAAAACAAATCTATACCTACCTATGCCCTATACCTCCTTCTCAGTGCTCCATGTCTGTGTCTGCTCTGCATGGGAACACACTGGACAAGGAAAAGACCAGAAAAATGGCCTTCCCTGGATGTATGAGTTACAGAAAACACATTCATTTTGAACAATAGGGAAACACATTTGTCTGGATACCAGTGATATTATATTTATATATTTAAAGCAAAATCCTGTCCCAGGAGAGATTTTTTCAATGGCTGAATAACATAAAATATTGGAAACACTTTCTACAGCATTTCCTCTGATTATTTAGTGTGTCCTGCCTATATCCCAGGCCATGCTGCCTATCTGTATTTTAAGCCACCTTTCTGTCTTGCTGCCTATGGTCTCTAATGTTTTTTAATGCTGTCTCCTGTGTGTGTTTTGTGTAGTGGAATACTTTACAAATCAAAACGTTATTGGGGAATAAGCCCCTGATCTCCTGTGTAACGTTTCCTGCCTCTGCTGCACACACATCTATTGTTCAGGACTGAATTGGTCCCAAGAAGCATCAGAGCATGTGAAAGCTGCCATGAATGTTGCAAAGTGGCTCCAGGGCAGTAAAGCATGTCAGAAGAATAAGGTGCAAAACCTGAGAGTCCAAGTTGAGGCATCTCAGTCAGTATTAAAGACCAAGAAGAAGAAGTCAATGCCCTTGGTTAGAACTTATGCACTTCAATCTTCTGACATTCCTAATCCTGTTGAAAGGAGCATGCATAGTCAGGACATAAAATAAAGCCAATTATTAAATAGGCTTATGCGCAATTAAACTGTTAGCTTTTGCCTAATACTACATGTGATTCACAGGACTGATTTCATTAGCCTTTATTGTTGTTCTTGCATTCCTCTTTTAGTCAGTGTATTTTGCCTCTGTTACAGTGTGCCTTCCACTTAGTCCCCAGGAAATTAGGGTCTTCTGGAAAGCATAATGCATTTCTACTGGAGCTAGCTCAGTTGAAATCACTCGTTTACAACTTTGTGCAGCATTTCTTCATAGAGATCAAAACTGGCAAGAAATGGCACATTCCACTGAAAGGAGACAGAACATGCCTGTATTAGAACTGCTCTGCCAGCTTTCCCTCACAAATTCCAATGGAGCTTTCAACAAACTCCCTTGTAGGTGCTTCCCAAGAGACTGCTCTAGTCATTAAGGTCCTCTCGCCAACTGGTGTTTGGCAACCACACATTGGGATGGACATGCTCTTGCTCCCAGTGGGAACTACCTTTGTTACAAATGGGATTCAATTCACACTGTCAGAAGCAGGACTGTCCTTTTCTACACGACTGCTTTTACCTTGTTTTCTTCTTCCAAAGCTACAGTGTACTATGAGACTAAATGGAAGGTTTGATTAAGGTGAATTAATTGTATACTTACTAATTGTATGATACTGTATACTTACTTATATATTAAAACCATACTGACATATGTTTTCCCCTCTATTTGATTCACTGAAACCATTTTGTGTGGCAAGAAAATCACTCGTGTCATCCCCATTTACTCCAGGTCCGTGCAAAGCAGCAACCAAAAAGTAACAAAGAATTCTTTATTGAACATTCCCTGGAATGAACCAAAGTTTCTGTGTTTACTGAGAGGCAGAATTCCTCAAGGACACAGTTCAGAGAATTACCCTGATAAAACAGGTATGAATTACAGAGGGAAGCACTTCTGCGGGGGGGGGGGAGAATATTTTATGTGTAACTGAGCACAAGAAATGGTAAAAAACACAAAACCCAGTAACAAGACGCTATTTCCAACTCTGCTCTGTATGCACACAACATACAGCCTAATGCAAAGTTACACGTTGCACTTATTGAGTATCTTTCTTCAAAGGTTTTGCTAATGCATCAATGACTGAACATCTAAAGAGGAAAAAACCCTTTCTCTTTATAGTTTTAGATAATTGTCCCTGAAAAAAAGCCACCCCAACCCCAAACCTTTAATTACAAGTGGGATGAAGCCGCCTTGATTTGTGTGCTGTGCCCCAATGCTGAGGAGTCGGATGTAAAATATTTGTAATATTTAGGGAACCCTGAGTTTTACATAAAAGTAAACAGCATTGCCTGAAGGCACAATTTCCAGCAACACAATAAAATGTGCAGTGAATTTATGGCGGCCATCCATTAGCTCTTACCAAGGCAACGTCGCCCATATCTGTCGTCCATCATTATAATAGAGGGTTAATGCACCGAATTTACATAAAAAAGTCATATTGTCTGCATGAATTATTTACACTCTCAGCTGTTTTTACAGCTTGGTTTCAAGCTGGATTCTGGGAGAGATTCTGCCAGTAAATTACTCTGTGGAGACCTGACTGTATAACTACAAACAGAGCTTGCAATGAAAAGGAAAGAAAATGGGAATGCACAAGTCAATAGTGGGAATAGGAGTACAAGCTGTGGGCTTTGCTTTCCCATGCACCAAAGGAGGAGGTAGAGCAGGGAAGTGTCAGGAATGCTCACCCAAGTTCTGCACAGGCAGCTGCGTGTTGGCTTTCTCACAGCTGCACACAGCAATGCAGTTCTGTTGGAGATACGCTTACTTCCCAGTCACAGACTCACAAATGGGCTTGCTTAGTCTTTGTAAATGGGAACACTGCTCAAGAAACCCCAACAAAGCCCTCAACTCCCCCAATCTATTTATTGTGCACCATCAGCAAGCTATCCACTTGCTGACTGTGATTTCAGCCTGGAGAAGAGAAGGAAACATGGAGACCTCAGAGCAGCCTTCCAGTATCTAAAGGGGGCCTATAGGGGTGCTGGGGAGGGGCTCTTCATTAGGGACTGTAATGACAGGACAAGGGGTTAAAATTTAAACAGGGGAGGTTTAGTTTGGATCTAAGGAAGAAATTCTTTCCTGTGAGGGTGCTGAGGCTCTGGAATGGGTTGGCCAGGGAGGTTGTGAGTGCTCCATCCCTGGCAGTGTTCAAGGCCAGGTTGGACAGAGCCTTGGGTGCCATGGTTTAGTGTGAGGTGTCCATGCCCATGGCAGGGGGTTGGAACTGGATGTTCTTAAGCTCCTTTCCAACCCAAACTATTCTATGATTCTATGACTTCATTTGAATGCATCATTTGCTACTTTTCCTTTACATTAACACGTGTAATTTAAAAACATCAGGAAAAACACCCCAACATTTTCTCTGGCACAGAGACTGAGCACATTCTGTGCTCTCCTTCACACCAGAAAGCCAAAGATCCTGTCAAAACAGACAGCAGAAAGTCTTCAGAGACTGCAGGGAAATTTTATACTTTCACAGTTGGCCTTAACCATTTTAAACCTTCGTTTTTCCAGGTATGCTGAACAGTGGGGACCATGACACAAGTCCTGAGTGATGGTATCGGAGCGAAAACTTCAGTGTATGACAAGAGGTTCTTCTCATCTTGATCAGATCTTAGCACATATGCATAACTATAGGGAAAGGCAAAAGGAAAACCAAAAGCAAAACCTAATCCTAACCTAAAAAAACTCTTTAGAAGCTTGAGAAGCCAGTCCACTGCAGAAGAGGACATGCAGTAGCTTCTCCACAGAGCTACAGACCTGAGTACAGAGCAGGAGCTGAACTTTATGGCAAGGGTGGTATATTTTATCCCAGCAGCAAAAAAAAGATAACTAAAGGTCCTTACAGAAACATAATCATCAGCTATTAACTTCTTCAAGATCCTACCACTGAAACCTTTGTCCCCTATCACAAATAGCTCATTTCTCATAAACCCACCACCCTGCTGAGCACACATATCTTGAAGCACCAGAAAGGCTCTGTTGTTTTTAACTCAAACCACCAGTTCCCTTTCCTAAAACCAAAATACAGCTCTCCCCTTTCTCCCTCCTGGCAGCTCTGTGCCTTTGCCCCACTGTGGTCAGAGCTGCAGGTTCCCATCCCCGCTCCAGCTCATGCCCCAGGCTAAGGGACAGCCACCTTTCACTACTTGGCCAACTGCTCCTCAAGAGCAGGCACTGCTCATGCCCCAAGGATCTGACAGGAGCCTGCACTGGGAAGGGAGGACAATGGTTCTTTGGAGAAGTGTAGGCTGAGAAGGGTCAGAAAGGTGCAAGGTCTGCTTGGGGATCCCTTTTCATTGTGCAAAGAACGTTAAAGAACTGCAAAGCAGAAATGTCCATGACCACCCAGGGTTTCCGACTCAGGGACCTACCCCTGGAGAATGTCCCTGTATCTGGGGCCTTCTGCTGCTTGCTCATGCTTGGACAAGTTTTACAGCAAAGACTTTTTTTCTTCCCATCTAAGTCACCTCAGTTTAGCTTTGTGCTGTGATTTCCTGTCAGGTAACTTTGGACCTTGGACCCTCTTCTCTTTCCTGTGTTTTGCTCCAGCAGCACATGGACAGAACACTGCCATCACATCCTTCGAAGGCTCTTCCAGATGCAGAGGGAATTCCTTCTTCCAGAGCTTGCACAATTCCAGAACTTGCAGAATTCCCTTTAACTTTAATACAAAGCCAACAAAGCCACAAGGACTGCACAGGATTTACTCTGATTGCTGTGACTGCTGAGGCAAAAGGGAACATCAGAAGAACTTCTCTCTCCAGGATGCACCATGTCCGGTATAGCCCATGGCTTCCCAGTACTTAGCAGACTTTTGCACATCACAATCTCTGATGGTCTTTGCCCATCCTCATCTTGTTGATGTTTGCCTTTCCTTTCTGATTTACTCCTACAAATCTGTCCCTTTTGCCTTTATATCACATAATTAACTTGACAAAAGCTCTCTTACAGCAGTGTCCTTAAGACTCAGGTGTCCCTTCCTGATTGCAGCAGGCCACCTACGTGGAAAACCAAGGGGAACCCATGCTTTTGAGGTATTTTTCTTCTCTCTTTTACAAAAGGGAGTGGACATAAATGGATAAAAAGCCACTCACAGCTGTGCTGCTTCAGGGTGCATGTCAGGTAAGCCAAAAGACCCCAGACTTGTACTTGTGATGAAACGTAGTCACAGCAAGCAGTGGCTGCCCCGGGACACGGGAACACTCAGCACTGTTTCGCTGCAACAACTTAAGAGAGCCGCCTGTTATATTCATAGAGTGACACATGGAAATTGTCTTGGAGAAGCAGTGACATCCAGCTACCTCTGGACCATGACTGGTTGATGGCAGTCAGTGAATGTTACCTGAAATTCTTAAAGCTACAGGGTTACAGGGGTTTATTATTATGAAATCCACTTTCTCCTTGAAAAATGGGATTTCAGCTGTTATTGTAGGGTTTGAGCCGGCTTCTGCCCAACTCATTCTGTGGTTGAGCAAACCTGGGATTATCCAATCCAGATTTACTACGAATTTCCACAAGCTTTACCTGGCTTCTTGCTCTGCTATTCCATAATAACCAAGTCCCACTGTTACCATAACAACTGACATTAACTGATGCAAGTGATACTAACCACAATTCTTCTGTTCCCTCTGCAGTGCGTCCTACGTTTGGCATGAGTCTGACTTTAGATCCTGCTGTTCCATGCCAGGAAACCCCTTCCAAACTCAAGCCAAATAGAATCCATGACACTTAAGTGAAACCACTGCACATTCCCAAGTCCCTGCCATGGCCCCAAAGGAGCATCCTTGTTGTACCGTCACACTGATCCACAACTCCCTGAAAGATGCTCTGTGGTCCAGCCATGCTATGAGAAAGCTTTGCAGAACAACAGCCTGTGGCACCACCAAACAGACTGGCTCAGTATTGGGAATCCTTCCTCCTTATTGTTTGCACCCTTTAAATATTTGCAGACTTCTGCACCCTCCCGAGCTGCAGGTGAGCCAAGCCATATGTATTTATCTCACTTAATCTTCCCTCATAAATCAATCTTTCCAGTCAATCTTTCCGCTCCCTAATTATTTTTGTTGCTCTTCTCTGAACTCCCTCCAATGTGTCAATCAATACCTTCCTGGTAATGAAGTGCTCTGTAAGGAGCACGGTATTCTAGAGGCAGCTCTTCTGAAGCTGCATACAGTGCGATGATGCCACCGATATGGATTTTCAGTCTTCACGGGAAGGATGATCTAATGGTGAGGACACCAGCCTAAGGAGTTTGGAGACCTGGGCTCATGTTCCTGCTGGGAGAGACTCTGTGTGACCTTGGCCAAGTCACTTAGTCTGTTCTTGAGTATCTATAAACACTGTGGTGTTTGGTGTACACAAACAGTGAAATGGGATGGTATGTGGGGCAGGATAAGGATCTGGGGATGTAGACAGGAAACTACATACTACTCAACCAAACAGCAGTCCTCTAGTGGAGTTCATTCACTATTGACATGGAAGTATGTCTTGTTGCTCCTTGGTACACTGCTGTTAAAGACCACCAGACAAGTGTGTACTGGCTGTATGGTCTGCCAGTTACTGTACCAGTGACTTTTAGTATTTGCTATACTGTGACCACATCCTTACATTTTACTTTCAGTTGGTCTTATCTTCTACACACATTCAATCCAATACCAGGACAGGCTCCAGTGGCACCTTCATTGGAAATCCTTGAATTTGAAATCCCAGAAATCTACTACTGAGTTCTAGGGTATCAATGCGATGCAAAACACTACATCTTAGTACAGCTATCAGTACACTGCTGTACCCTGATATCAGGTCCACAGTGGGCTCTGAGGGTTAATCTGCTGTCTCAATGTACCATGTGAACAGTATCATGGAAGAGTGTGCAACTACCATAGGCAGAAGGCCCTCCTTACACGATACACAGTTGACTTCCAGAGAACTAGCATAGAATTCTACCTTGTTTGATCACTCAGGTCTTACATCAGTAGAAAAGCAGCACTGGACTCTTGGAAATGGTTCAACCTGGAACTTTCCCAAAAGCTACCATTGTGTACCATGGAATTTATATGGACATGTGCAATTAATGAATGATTAAAAGGTCTCTTAACTAAAAAGGCTTTCTCTTAAGAATCTCATATTCTTCTCCATTCTCTCTTAGAGGAGAAAGTGAGGAGTATCAAAATCATTGAAGAAAGCAGTCTGCAGATTGCAGTTATGATTCATCAGGCTCCCAGAAATGCATTATAATGTACTATAGGCTGTAAGACTAGAAATTATTCCCCACTGAAATGGTATTCACACAGCTTCTGCTGTACTGAGGCGTACATCGTAATATAATCATAATAACTAAAGTAAGTTTCCCTTGGGGATTATACCTCTGTGTGATTTAATCCTTAAATTCGTTTTGCTTTCATCCCCAGGAGAAGAGAGATTTCAGTTATAAAGTATTCTTCCTAGAAATATCAGACACTGCACATGCATTCATAATCTGCACTTATATTTACAAAGCCCAGGCCAGGGGGTAAGCAGAACTGGAAGCATAAGGGTTACCATTCTGTTTGAAGAAACCTGGTTTAGCTTTCAAACCCAAGAAGGGCACAGCAGAGGGGGAATCCTGCTCATCCAGGAAAGTTCTCCATGTAACTCCCTGCTTGTTACAGAGGAGCTAATTTGCTTTCAAGAGAGGGCTGTCATTCAGAACGCCTGAAAAGTAAAGAGCAGAAAGGAAGGGGTTTGCCTGATAACAAATAGAGTGTGGAATGAAATGGAAACTTCACATAAAAATGTCAGGAGTTTCTGTGTAATTCTGGGTCTAAATTCATATTTTAGAAGACAGTGTAGGCATGCGCTGACATTCCAAGGGGGAATTGCTTTAAACTGACAAAGGGGAAACTGAGCTGAGCTCTTAGGCACAAGCTCTTCCCTGTGAGGGTGCTGAGGCGCTGGCACAGGGTGATGGCCCAGAGAAGCTGTGGCTGCCCCATCCGTGGCAGTGCTCAAGGCCAGGTTGGACACAGGGGCTTGGAGCAAGCTGCTCCAGTGGAAGGGGTCCCTGCCTGTGGCAGGGATTGGAGCTGGATGAGCTTTAAGGTCCCTTCCAACCCAAACCAGGCCGTGATTCTACGGTTCAGAGGGTAGTTCACAGCAGCTTTCAATATGACATGGATTTCTAAGCTCTATTGCTGCAGAAGCTGCCTAACAAATCCTTACTACAGAAACAGTTTGGGAACAGCAGCTTAAGATGCACAATGGCCTAATAACAGTTACATCTGGTGAATGATATTCCAGCCCCATATGTACTTAATTGTTATCACAAAGCGTGAAAGGAAAAGCAGCCAGCAGCATACTGGGAATGCAAGTAAATGATGACCTGTTTATTCCATTGTTAAGAATGCTGTTAAACACAGTAGTCTTGTTCTGAGTGATTTTACCAATACATTAAGTTACCAGCACATGATGCTTTTCTTCTGCACATGAGTTTGTTCACAACATGTTTTCCTAACGCTGAAATGGAATGTGTGTTCTTCAGCTGGGATAGAGTGTGCTCATCTTTAATAGAAATGAATTCATTCACAAGCCAGTTGCACTTGGGATACACATGCCAAAAGGAAAGTAGATCCTAGTGCCGCAAACTTCATTTGCATCACACTAATCTTTACATGCACAGTCATTTTCATAAAGCACAAATCAAGGCTTATCTGTCAATAGCTTTCACCTATAGGAAACAACCTGAAAGGCTGTCATTCTGCTATAGCTTTATCACCTGCTGGAGAAGTTACTAAAATCATTTTCTTCCCATGACAGTCTTCAGGGAAACTGCTCCAAATACTTATTTGAGAACTACAATTCTTAATGAGGCACTTTCAGTAGACAGCAACCACTGCACTCCTCAAACACCTACATGGGAATGGAAAACGTGGTCATCTGCTGGAAATAATGAAAGCTCTGCCATTTGAGCCATGTAAAAGTAGCCTGGGAAGAGAAGATGACAGAAACACCCAGCCTGAATCAAAATATACTATTAAAGATGAATTACACGTGCAGGTGGTATGCACAGCTCCGTACTCTCACAGCTCAGTCGCAGCTGGTGTGCAACACATCCTTGGCAGCATGCAGAATGCTTAACACATGAATGGCTTGTCTTGGATGATGCTTGTGGAAGGAGTAGCAGCACTGCTCAGAGAATCACAGCCTGGTCTGAGCTGGAAGGGACCTGAAAGCTCATCCAGTTACAAAACCCTACCATGGGCAGGGACACCTTCCACTAGAGCAGGCTGCTGAAGTCCAACCTGGCTTTGAAGGATGAATGTCCCCTTGATCTTTGAACAGTCAATCATTTATACACCACTTCAAAATCCATTATCAATTGCCAAGATGTTCCCAGCTTTCCAGGAAACAATGTAGAGGCAAAAGTATTCTCCTAATCCCTGGAGTCAGGACACGCAGGGACTCCCCCCAGCCGCTGCCTTTAAATTTGGCTGCTTAGCATCAGGAGCAAGGGCAAGCTTGAGAGCTCTGCACTTGGTTTTGTCACTCTCAGCAGCACTCCCTGACTCTTCAGGCTGGATGCCAAAGCTGTGCCAGAAGCTTGTGAAGCCCTGGAAGAAAGAAGTCACAGCAGGAAAATAGGTCCTAGCTGGTTTCTCCAAGGCACTTAATCAGACTGTACTTGTAGAACATCAAACCAAGCATGTGCTTTTACTTCCTCATTGTGATGAGTTTGGAGTTGAGTGAGATGGAATGGGAGAAGAGCTTTCTACATGAAAATCACCTGGCAGGAAGTCAGGGCACAAAGAGCCAGTGGCTTTCCAGACCCCACCTTCGGGGTGCAGTGCATTGCAGGAGAACAGGTATCAGTCTAGCAATCACAAACTCCCACAGGGCCTCCGGCAGAGCTTAAAAGCTCAGACATATGTTGCTAAAGCTCTACAGGACTTACTTCTCCAGGGAGTGAAAGCAAAGGACAAATGCCTTCTCTTTAGAGTGTTTCAAACAAGGTTCTTAGATAGCTCACTAGCACCTACTGGCTTCATAGCAATGCATCTGTGTAATTGCATGTGCTGTCACTTCTGCGTTTAAGTGTGGCAGTCTGGGGGCACATTGCCCAAGGGCTGGGCTCTAGCATCGCTGTAAAAACCTCTACAGCATCGTGCTTTCACATATTTGTCTGGGCTGTCTTAGAGTTCACTGCTCAGTGGATGTCATTTTGTGCTCCTGTCTTTGGATACATATGTTTAATAACACAGATATAATGTTACACCAAGGCAGCCCTTGGCAGTCTGCAAGAAATAACCTGAGATGAAATGATATCATGTCACAGCTGCATAGTACCAGTCAATATGACAAGTAGCCCGAAACCATAGATCTGCTATGGCAATGCTTTTAGTGGCCAAATGCTAAGTACCTTCCCCAATTCATAGCTGCTGCTTGTGACCAAGTGACAGAAAAAACCTCCCAGCTCATGTTCCTGGGCTGCCCCTCTGCTCTGACCACCAGTCTGACCACTTGCCAAGAGTTCTGCGGTAGCCTCAGCATCCATAGGGCACATGCATCTTACTATACACCAAGGAAGAATGTGGCATTGCCAGCCTCATGCAATCTTATCACTGAATCACAGATTGGTTTGGGTTGGAAGGGACCTTAAAGCTCCTCAAGTTCCAATGCCTGCCACAGGCAGGGACCCCTTCCACTGGAGCAGCTTGCTCCAAGGCCCTGTGTCCAACCTGGCCTTGAGCACTGCCAGGGATGGGGCAGCCACAGCTTCTCTGGGCACCCTGGGCCAGCGCCTCAGCACCCTCACAGGGAAGAAGTTCTGCCTAATGTCTAATCTAAGTCTACAGTCTTTCAGTTGAAAACCATGTTATGTTCTAAAGCCTGACACTGTTAATAAGCAAACAGTGCCTACACTATCACTGNGTTCTGCCTAATGTCTAATCTAAGTCTACAGTCTTTCAGTTGAAAACCATGTTATGTTCTAAAGCCTGACACTGTTAATAAGCAAACAGTGCCTACACTATCACTGTTAAACATTTTTAATCCAAAAGACACCACGAAAGCATTAAACATGAGCCACCACTCCAAAGCAGAAAATAAGAAAAGCTCTTCAATAACTTGTGAGCCAGTCTGACTGTGATTTGAAGGAGGAAGCATCCCTAGTGCTTCTAGCATTTGTGGAATCTCTAAGATCAACTCCATTTTGCCAGCACCGGTCTATCTTTCTCACTAGGATTCTGTGCTCCACAAATACCTCAATGGAGAACTAAACCCCAGGTCTGGTTACAGCCAGAGCTTTGAGGAAATGAGTCTCATTCTGTAATAGGTTACAGAGCTATTTGCAGGTGATGTACAGTATGAAGTTACCACACTGGAGCTGTGTTATTTATTTATAGCACAGCTGTATTGATCCCATAAAACTTTCTTTAAGTATGGGGCGATGTGAATTAATAGTTTTTACCTTGTGCTAGGGGCCATGCAGACACGCTATAAATCAGACAGTCCCTGCCCCAAAGTGCTCGCAAACCAGATTAGAACAAGATGCAGCAGGTGGAGGAGACAAACTTGCAGGGAGGGAGGAGGAGGAAGTGGAAAAGCAAGCAGCATTATGCACATTAAGCAGAACTCTCTGCTCAGCAACAGCCAGGCACTGCCAGCTGGCATGGATCTGCAGGCATCAAAGATGAGTCTTCAGAGGGCCTTCAAGAAGGTTAAGGAAGTGACTGTTTTAAGGGAGTTTCCCTTATGTATGTATAAGAAATAGCCTGCGGGAAAAGCACATGGTGCTCACGGATGAAGCAGACAGCTCTATCTTCCAAAGGGCTGGGTGCTACCGCTGGTCTAATGGGTCAAGAAAATGGGCCTGTGAAGTGCACTTGATTTTGTTCCATCCACTCAGATGCACCTCCCTGGCTCTGAGTTTCTACCCAGACCATTTTGAAGATAGTGGAATGGATTTCAAGGTGCTAATGATGTAATTATAAAAACACACAAAAGACATCCCAGTGTTTCAAGATAAATGGAAGCCAAGTGCACTGCCAACATGCCACACTCCACGCTTCCCCTTTGAAAGAAATGGCTTTATGCACTTCAAAGAGGGCTTTGTTTCACTTGTTTAGCACGAGATGCAAATACATTGTCAGACTGAGCAGAAGAGAAAATGCATTTTGCACCACGGGGAGCAAAAATACCCAACCAGCCACTGAGATGAGAATGATGTCAAGTTTGGGAGGCTCTGCAGGCAGGGGAGGCAGTGGATTGCTCCTCTCTGGTTTATTCCATTTCATTGAAATTATTTCTTAACACCAAATCTCCGTGCAAAAAGAACAGCAGAGATTTTCTCAGCAGAGCTTTCCTTGCCCATACAGAGCCAAAGGAGGAGAACTGAGCACAGGCAGGGAAACAGGGCCGTGATGATGGAGTCTTCCCTTTCACTAAGAGCTCAGATATTTTAAGCTTTCCTAGAAAAAATAGGAAAACTTAGACTTTTGTATCAGCTCACACAACTGACACAGGGAGAGGATCTTCTAATGCTCCCTGCAAAAGCATCACCAGATGCCCTCTTCCCCTCTGAGTGTTGTTCCAGGAGAGGCAACATTTAGAGGGCAGTGTCTGCCCTGAGCCTGGGATGAGCAGGTCTGATGAAGACCTTGCTTCCATATTGCTGAGAACACCAGCACTGCTCAGGTCCCTTAGCCAGAGTCTCAGGGAGAAATACATCTCCCATCTCCTTTATCCCGCATTAAAATATCCTTTAATGTAGGATAAAACTGAGGTGGATCACATCAAATCCACGCTAGAGAGGACATTATTTTATCTGGCAGAAATTACCCATTACCTCAGAGCTCTACAATTAGCTTAGAAAGTGTTTCTATGAAGCAGATCTATCAGTGTGCTCATCAGCAAACCTGCCTGCCTCTCATCAGCTCTTACCTACTGAGCAAAGACCTCAGCATTGACTCCACCGGAACTGCAAAGCAGCATTCATCTTGATGCTGATCGGAGCAGGGAGAGATGATGGGATAGACCTTTTAAAGGATGAGATACGCTTGAGCTCTGCCTCGTGCTCTCCTTTGTGGTACAAGAGGCCAATGTGAAGGGGCTGGGAGGAAAACAAAACAAAATTCACCTTCTTACTTCTCCCAGGCACTAAGAAATTGTTTGCTTTCAGTTCTGCCTGTGGTCCTGGTTCAGCAGAGCTCATCTGAGCTGGGAATTACAGCAGAATCATGGAGTAGTGTTGTAATATAGGAATTTCCAGGGAAGTGAGGCCCTTGAGAAGGCAATGTGGCTGTTGAATAGCAGCTGATGAACCTAATGCAGGGAAGGAACAGAAATCAGTGCCTGTTTGAGCAAGATATCCACTGACACAAAGAATAAAGCCAGAGGTTGGTTTTTCCCTTTATTTGCCAGTTCTGCAGGGCATTCAAGAGAGATCCTGGAAGCCACTTCACACTTGGAAGACAATATTCCATCCTGCGATCAGCTCACTCCTGACCTGGCACCCATCTCCAGCCACCTTCTTCTGTCAGGGGTCCCTTCACCATAAGGCAGGTATTGGAACAGGTTCTCAACTTCCCTGTGCAAAGCAGAGGAGCAGCAGGATTCCAAAAATTTCAATCTGGGGCTGTCTGAGGAGAGGCTGGAAGGGGGTTGAGGCCTTTCATCTTCAATTTAATAAGGCAGTGGCTAGGGTTGGCACTGCCTCTTCTCTCTGTGCTCTCCAGGCATTTCACTCCACACCTACAATTTACTGGAGTCTTTCCACGCGCTTTTGCCTTTCCCAGGCACACAGGTGGTATAACTGAGAGGACAAAGGGAAAGAACTTGGTATTGTTTTGGAAACACTCCCAGTCCAAACACCAGTTTCATTCCCCAGCTGCCCTCCACATGATGTAATGGCCATTGCATATGCACTGCAATTGTGTCCAGAACCTCTGAGGAGCACCACGCCTGGGCTGCGCTCCCCTCACATGCACTCAGGCTCAGGAATGTTTGAACAGCAGTAACTTCCCTCCACCTGCTCAAACTTGGCACCCCCCTCTCCTCTATCCCAAAACGGGACAAGGAAGCTCTCCTGTATTTCTTCCCAGACGTTATCTGGCTCAGCGCAGTGATGACAGAACTGACTTAAGCTTCATTATGAAATATGGAAACATTTCAAACCTCCTGATCTAACTTTCCTTTGTGCATTACGGCTGCTGCAAGCACTGCGTTTATCACAGCAGAATCCTTTATTTATTGGTTCATTCAAAAATAAAATTACTAAAATGGATTTAAAGAGAAAAAATATCCTGAATGAGCGGCAGTGTCTCTGCAGTCCTCTGTGCTGGAATCACAGAACAGTTAGGGTTGGAAGGAACCTTAACATCATCTAGTTCTAATCCCCCTGCCATAAGCAGGGACACCTC
>NDXB01005078.1:0-13202 GCA_002631895.1 Agapornis roseicollis
GGGGGGGAAGAAGGGCAGTTCACTCATTAGATATGATGAAAAATTTCAAAAGCCAAGTTTTTCAAAGAAAATGAAGCACACAGACACCTACTTTGCTAGGTGTTAGAGAAGATTTTTTTTCAAGTTCAAATGTCAGATCACACCTTGCTGGTACCATCAATGCTCTGGAATAACATTCTCTTCAGGGTCAATTTATTTTCAAAAAGAAGCATAATTGGATGGACTAGGCAAGGAATGGGTATCATAGATAACATACATGGTAAAACATCCAAGAAGGCTGAAATAAACCCATAAATTATTCCAAGACAAAATTAAAGCAGAAAAGATTAATTAAGAAACCTGACTAGAATGCCTCCAGAACTGAGGCACTGGACTGTTGATCATGAACTAAATGTTTTCTACAAAGGAAGCAGTGAACTAAGAACTAATTTAGACTGAGAGAATTTGATCCTGGGTCAGTTTCTTGCTCAAATCCTTCTCCATTCAGGGCTTTTTAATGAAAATCCTCCCCCACCCCTGTATTATGAAGTGCAGCTCTGCTAGTAACGGCAAGGCTATGATTCATACAATAGTTTCTGCCCTAGGAACTGGGTAATTTAGATATGAGGTGGTCAAATCTGATTAAGGCCATATTAAAAATGCTAATGATGGCTCAAACTCCATCATGACAAGCTGTTTCCCCACAGTAGCACGCAGTTCAGAAACAGGATAGGAATAGTGCAGAGCATGATTTGTCTGGTTCCCAAATTATACTCCAAATCTCCTTTAGTGCATTTACAAAAACCTTTATTCCTGAATTATAGTCTGTGTGCTCCGATGCACTGATACAGCAAGTGATATAAGCTGCTTCGTTGCATCACAGCCTTCAGCTCCATTTCTCTGTTTGTATCAGCTACTCAATACTGCAGAAAAACTCATTCGACCACAAATAATATATTTTTTTTTTTTTTAAGATAATCTGGCTTATTTGAAGGCAAGCAACAAACAGTCTCTTTACCTACTTTCAGCATATGCTCACCAGTTTACATGAAGGCTGCCTTTTGGCTTTGAAGAGCTCCTAGTGCGTGCATTTGCTGAACATTAAAATACTACCACACTGCAATCATGCGATCTCACAATATTTTTTGAGAAATTGAACAAACTGAGTCTCATGTGCCTTAACATTTTCTCAAAACTAAAATCATTTCAGCTACTCTCTTAAATCTCCATTCCAATTTTTGACAATAATTTTAAACATTAGCAGGACAGTTTTATGCAACATTTTCATACTAAACTTACCATTAGACCTGATGAAAGTTAAATTTAAGCCGACCCTGAGTCCCCAGATTACTCTTTGGTCTCACATCATGACTTATACTAACCTTTTTTTCTGGTATGTTACCAGAGTAAAAGCCTATATCAAATTGTTTTCCTCCTATATCTATTACTGAGGAATCGCCTGGGAGACTCTTCTCCCATTTTGCACAGCATGCATTTCCCCCTTTCTAGAACCACATCTTTACATTTGGGTGTGCCAAAACTATTTGTGCTTGAAAATACAAAAGCAGCCATGCCCTCATCAAAAACCATTCTGCCCACTCCTTGTCATTTTCAATTATTTATTTTTAGGAAAGAAATTATGTAGTTTTTCTTTAATAATTTGTAAAACTGAATAAAGCCGAAACCTACTTTAAACTCCAGTTCATTACTAGTTCGACTAAGTTTGACTAGTTTATTCTCAGTCTGGCTGAGAACAAGGCCAAATCAACCAAGCCATATTCCCACTTTCTGTACTAACTCTACTTCAAAATCTTTCAGCTTTATGTACATCTATTTTTTAAGTAACGTCATATCTGTCAGGTAAGTGAACTTATACCATGTCTAGGTCTTTTTTCCAATAGTTATATCAGATTCATGCCCTTAAATCTTTTAAGGATTTATTATCTTTTAAGGATTTATTATCCTATTAGTAACAGGGATGTTACTGATGGGGATTTTTTTCCTTCACAAGAGATCGTGAAAGGCAAGAGAGAGCACAGAGCATGAGAAGATANTCATGCCCTTAAATCTTTTAAGGATTTATTATCCTATTAGTAACAGGGATGTTACTGATGGGGATTTTTTTCCTTCACAAGAGATCTTGAAAGGCAAGAGAGAGCACAGAGCATGAGAAGATAATTACACTCTGCATGACTGGAAAAAAATATTTAACTTCATAAATATATTTAAATAATGTAATTAGTATTTTCATTTAAGATAATTTAATTAACAGAATTTAAATATGTTAAAGGAGCAGACATTAAGAAAACTCAACAAAAGCTGTATAGATCCACGTTCCGGTTTCAACAATTGCATACTCAAATCAACATATTTGGCACCCTGGATATTAGATTATTATTGTTTTGTTTATACCTCTCACATCTGCAGTTCCTGTCTGTCTCCTTTTGTTCTCTCTGTCCATTGGAAGTGGGCAAGGAAGCTCATTTTTCTTCTGCTTGGCATTGCATCTACTACACAACTGAAGCTCCTTGCTGCTGAAGCTATATAAATAGTGAAAACATGCAAGTATGCAGGATCTGCAATATATGCCGATTATTCATTCAATAAGCACACCGTAACTGCAAATTAGGACATCTACAATTAATTACTATTGAATTAAAAAAAAAACAAAACAAAACAAAACCAAAACCAAAATATAAAAAAAAAATAGTTCCCCAGTCCAGCTTTGTGTTCATTACAATCTGTTACAATTACAAATCTAGTTAGCTTCATAATTTGCTTTCTGAGAACTTAAACTAATGCTTAACTTGAATTTAGGTCTCAGTTCCACTGCAGATGTTCAGCACACTGCTTGGTTAGAGGATCTGCAATTACATTCTGTAGATTTGTTCTTAACTGTCAGTTCTATTATCAGTAAAGCAGAACTAAGCTCTGACTCAGTGTCATTCCTGCTCTCTAGACTTACGCATGAACCTGTGCAGTGTATCTGGGAAGGAAAAAAAAGCTACAGTATGGCAGCTTAATTCATTGCAAATAGAAGGACAGTTTAAGAATTTCTTTTTTATATACCCATGCATTAAAGATATATATGTTTGTGTACATATATATATTGGGGGAGGGAGGTGTTTGTTTCTAAAGCTTGCTGAATGTAATTATGATACTGCACAGCTGCACTTCTTTCTGTTGCTGGAAGCTCCCCTACCCATCCCACCCCCCCAAAAAAACAAAAACCAAACAACCCACCAACCAAACGAAAAAAGAGAAAAAATAAAAAAAAAAAATAAAAAAAAAAGAGAGAAAGGGTTGCCTTTTACTCGAGAAGGGCCGTGCCTTGGCATTGCTGCCACCTGCATTACTGCAAGATTTCTGTTTAGTTTACTAAATTATTACAGCTTTAATTCTAGAAAAGCACAAGTAATTCTAAAGAAGCCTCATGACTACCAGCATGCACATACTTGTCAAAATTTAACATTTATTTTTTGTCAGTGGCATTTTATACCACTATGAAATGATTCAGAGTCTACTAAAGACAAGAGTTTGAGACATTGCATAGCTGGGCACCTCCGGCACTGGCACACCTGGACTTTTGAGTTTTTCATCACATCATTGTATTGGAGCTTAAAGAAATCTATCAGTAAGACATGTGGTCTATGGCAAAGTGATCTGATGAGCCCTATCTAACATTTAAGGGACAGAAACATTCACCCCCACATATGGCATGTAAGAATCCCAACTGGAATGGAGTGAGATCAGCAAAAGCCCAGACAAAGATTGTATATATTTTAATTCCTAGTATAAGGCACTCTACAGAGTAGCTTGAATCCTTTCCAATAAGATACCCCAAAAACTTTCTTAGGAATTCAAATGAAGCCATAAAACCCAGTTTAAAAACATATATTTACCTATTCCAACACTACCAAAGTTTNCAACTGGAATGGAGTTCTGGGTAGCAGTGAGATCAGCAAAAGCCCAGACAAAGATTGTATATATTTAATTCCTAGTATAAGGCACTCTACAGAGTAGCTTGAACCCTTTCCAATAAGATACCCTAAAAACTTTCTTAGGAATTCAAATGAAGCCATAAAACCCAGTTTAAAAACATATATTTACCTATTCCAACACTACCAAAGTTTCACTTGAAAACTGGCTAAAGTTTCAGGTCCATTTTGTTGCCCAAACTCTTCACAAGCTGCACCAGTTCCAAGTCTGAACTAAAATTTGCACTTTACAAGCCTAAGAGCTGCAAGTATTTGGCTAAGTAGCTACATACCTCCTACACAGTACACCTTACAGTGAGTCAACCACACCAAAACAGTTATGTAATTTAATTATACCTTCTAATAATCTCTTTAAAATCAGGATACACGTTTAGAGATTGGAAGCCCCATAGAGCTCTAAAACAGTGCCACAAGTCCAACACTCATTACACGGATAGCACACATTGATTTGACTTCTTCCAGGACTTATGAAGTGAAGAATTTCAAAGAAAATTTCTGGTATCTTCCATTTTGCATACCTAGCTCCAAATCTTAAAATAGTCCCAAAGCCAAAACATACAAAAAACAAACCCAAAAACAAAACCCCAAAGATCTATTTCCAGCAAACATTCAATATCCACAGACTTAAAATAAATTTTAACCCAATAACCTTGTTTATAGATAAAGAGGCTTAACTCTTGCCTAACAGAGCTTATTTTTATGCATATTTTGTTTCAATTTATAAAACCAGTTTCAGAAAAATGCACCTTTTATTGGAAATAGTTAGGGGTTTTTTTTCCAGAATACAGCCATTTACTCCCTAATGCTATCATTAAAAGGAAAGACTTACTTTGTGAAGATTTCGATCCAGTTAATACACATAATTTTTACAGGTAGGGATGAAGTCTTCAACATGTTCCCAACTAAAGCTATGTTTCAGGCTGCTGACTCAAACCTTTTAAATAAATGACGTTAAAGACTTGATTTACTGTTCAAATCTCTTATAACTATACCCTCTGAAAATAAAAACTGAATTAATTTGCTTTTGACCCTCTATTCAGTTGTACTTTCTAGTTTCTAAACTACCATATTTCAAAAACCACACTTCTCCAGCAACACATGAACCACAATGCAGATGACAAGTTCATTAAACACCATTTCATAACAGGTTGCAGAATTGTAGAAGTAGATGCTATAGCACAGGAGACCCCCACAGTGGGGGCCAGAAAAATCAAATGCCCACAATGTATGGAAAAATAATTCTACTTCTGGAATAGAGCTAAATAAGGAAGCTTCTTTGCATCACAGTAAGGCAAAATTGCTGCCAGCAAACACAGTAGTTTCCTCTCCCTGAAACAGTCTGCTATGGATGCCTGTCTCCCTCCCTCACATAATCCTGCAGGTATGTTAGCCACAAGCAAGATTCATGGAAACCCAAGCAGATCGGAAGCAAGGGTTCCAAAACCCCCAGATCTCACACAAGGAAACCAGTGGGCGCTTGTGGCTGGGGAGGAAGAGAGAGGAAATCACCCCAATGACGATCTGGTTGGCTTAACCATGGCAAACTGCACCCTAAAATTCACCTCTGAGGAGACCTATTCAGGTTAAGTACCACACTGTGACACTATGGAGCTGCACAGGTTCCAGTTCAAGGCCTGTATTGCCAACTTCATTCTGCTATAACACAAATTAAAAGGTTTCATGTGCTGCAGACATAACTTTGTGTATTTGCTTTGCAAAGGCAAATAGTAAATTTAAAGGAAAGCCTGAAATTAGTGGATGTAACAAAGTATTTCCAGAATTCTGGCAAAGTGCTTAATCTGAGTATAGGTTGAAATTTCTTTTACAAATGACTTTCATACTAACACACACACACACAGAGTGTCTTATTTCCTCAAGTTAATTTTTGTGCCACTTATAAAATAAAATGGACAGGGAATTAATCATTTACATGTCCCTGTAGAAATCATTACTCTAAATTTCCTGTTAAGAAAAAAAGAATTGACATCTATATTTGTCATAAAAGTAGCTGTATCCTAAGCACAATTCATTTACTTATTTTAAATTAAGATGAATGGATTCAGATGGATTGATCCAAGATATTTATTTCAGTTATTTACCAGACTTCGTAAAGGTACATTATTCATGCTAACAGCGCAATCCTCCTCCCCACTTCTGCTCTGCAGCTTTCTTCACATGCAATACAAAAATCCCATGCCACATCAACTTCAACACCATACATGATTTTTCATCAAAAATTTACAATAGGACATGCTTTTGAAGTTGTTTTTGCTTCACACTATGGGCCTCTCTATGAACCTTGGAGAAGGGTTTAGCAATCATTAGTACTACACATGAGAAGGAAAACAGTGTCATATCACTACAGAAAAGGACTAATTTTTTACAAATACTATTGCAGATTTGGTCCAAATCAGAGCAGCCATTATACTAGAGATTCAAGTTTCAGAAAGAAAGCTACATCACTGGTTGAATACAAGGAAATCCAAATGAAAATAAACCATTTAATGTACATGAATCTATGTTCATCTGCCAGGGTCTATGCCACATCCAACAGATCCTGTTATGTTTTGAGGCATATAGATCCACTTTGTTTCACTATGTGACATCACACAAAAGACATCTGAGTAGAAATCTTTCAAGCTACATCAGTGGCATTCAACAATAAAACTTCGCAACATAACACACACCAAGGCATGTTTCCACAGCTACTTTATCATTGTTTTATTGTGAATCAGTAACAACTACAAATCACACTAATATTTACAACATCTCCCATTTTAGACACACTGTGCAGCTGTGACAATTGTCTTTCCACAGGTGTTTTCAGCAGCAGTCTAAGAAATTTGGAGTTTTACACAGCTCTGCTTTCATTTATTAATAACCCCCTTCCTATCCTTTCCAGTAAGCAGAAACCGCAGAATTTGGTGATTAACTGATTTATAATCCTCAGAGGTACAGACATTTATGAAGCAAGTCAGAAACATGGAACATGGAATCACCACCTGTGAGACATTTACATTTAGTTCAAAAATGTTCTGATAAAAGACCAAGCATTATAAATTAAAGCATTTACTATATAGATGGCAATATGACTGCTGCTGCTTCAAAGCATCTCACAGAAACACAACACTGGGCCTAAAAATTCCACATGAAGGTCAAGCTCCAAAAAGGAATAAAACTTATATAGGTTACACTAATTAAATCAATCTTTTGTACCTATACATTATGACACAGTATTTTCTCCCTATAGAATTCTTTCCCCATTCATAGTATAGTTGGCTCATCACTAGTCAGCTCAATTTACAGCTGCAGAGGGTGTGAACTGATTTCTTGCTCAATAAGAACTTTTGTAAATTCATAAGTATTATTTTCTTGTGGTTTTCCACTATAGCATCTAAAATAAAGAGCAAGACACAGCCATAAATGAGCATGCATATGCAGTGGTTACAATTTCCATAACCTTAGCAGCAAATAATCTCCCACAGTTCTACATGCGATTTGAGTTGGGTCTCTAAGGTTTATGACACATTAGTTCTGCTGATTTATATGTCATAACTAGGTATAAAATTGTGCTGACACACACCTGAACAATTTATAAACAGGCACTCTATAAAACTGTCCCATCACACACTTGTGCTAATATTACTCATTTATGTATTATATTTGTGCTCTCCTAGCAACTGACTGCTAGTCAGAGAATTATGTTTTGATCTCTAGCACTGCAAGCTGCTAGCAAAAAGCAGCAACTTAAATCCTCACCTCAAAATCTGAATACCCAGTTACTTCATCAAGGCATCAAGGTGGACAAAGCTTCCCTACTGAGCCGCACACCCCCATGTCTTTCCCAAATCCAACTGTATGCAGACAAAAGGAGAATAGTGGTAAAAAAGGGCAAGCCCCAAATAACCCGTAACCCTCCCATATCCACTGAACCTTTTGCGCTTATGACTGACTGATGGGGAGATAATTAACAAACTCTTCACACTATTATATAGCAGTCACAGCTCACTGTCTCTTTTTCCAGGTCTTTTGGCAAGAAAGCTCCTTGCCTGTAAGCCAGTGACTTCTGCAGTATTTGTAGTTCCTGAGGAAAGAAGCTATACAATCATGATGCCTGGGCTGTTCTCTAGCCAGCTTACCCACAATGGTAACAGCAAGTTCATCATGCCTAGGACTTTCAGTCTAAAGTTTCCTTTGCAGTCTCACAGCCTTTCCTTGGCATAAGTACAAACTGTTTTCCATGCCACCTGCTCATCTATATAAGCAGGGTCAGCACAATGTTACAGCAAAGTAATTTACACCTAATCATGCTGATTCAAATAAATAACACATCAGTAATAAGATGAAACTACAAACTTCCTAAAGTGTACAAGTATTACTGAGGGGCTTCCCTAGCTGTACTGCATGTACTACTGCCAACTACATAATATAATAAAAGGATTTAACAGTAACCGTTTGCTCCAGCAACCACTGAAGCTAACACTTATGGCTAGCTACACTGTCATTATGCTATAGCAATCCTAGTTTTAAGGACTCTGCTCCACTGCCTTCTAACAAGTTGCTTTCTATTAAAATAAATAAAAATAAATGGAGACATTGCTAGTCTTCTCCCACATAACTGAGCCAAGATGCTGTATTAGTTACGGGGAGAGGGGGCTGGTTTGTTGTGGTTTTAAAATTCAAGTTTCAAAATCCCCTTTCCTTGTGAAATTTCAGGATTTACCCCAGTGGCCCAGACTGTTGATTCTGCTTTCCAATTGGCTCTCCTGTCATCACCTTTCAGTGACATTCACAGGGCGTATTTGGACCCATAGCTGTGGCTTCTGTACGATCCACTCTTGCAGTTGCTTCCAAGGGCTGCCTGCCTCAGCAGGGTACAAGAGAGAGAGCTGCATTAATGAAGTAAAATAAAAGGTCAGACCTCAAGGAGGGTCTAATGAAAGGGAACAGGAGGAAAAAACAATTCATTCTGGGAGAACAGACTGTTTGCTCTTTTAAGTTTCAAAGAAATTTAAGAATTTTCTCTCAAAATCAAACATTTTGGGTTCCCCCCGCCCAAACAACAGTACTGCTACACAACAAATATCATCCTCTTATAATAATATGAAATAGCAGCCCACTAATTACATTGTGTAAACCATTGCATTTTGCTGAACCATTTCATTTCTACTATACAACTACCCAGAAAAATATTATCAACTATAAACCGATGAATAATTGAAAAATACAATCTTTTAATTATGGATAAAATTGATTTATTTAACACTTTCAGGTTTTCTCTACATTTATTTGCAACTATTTTCATATAAAATTGCAAATAAAGCATAACATTTTGATTGTATAAGGTTGTATTCTGCCTACTCCTGACCAAGGATAAACAGCTGCTTAAAATACAGCTTGCTTCTATTCATAAAACATTTAAAACAGAAGTGCTGACAGATCCTTAACAACAACAGTCCCCCTAAAAGCCTCAACTGGTTAATAAGAATGTCATCTAATAAACAGGTCAGAGAACTGCAAAGCAAACAGGGTAGCTCTGCTGCTGCAACTACTCCCCAGACAATACTTTCATCACATACAAAATAAACACATGTAAGCATAGTGGTTATTATAAAACAAATAATTTTAGCTCTATGTTCCCAGATAGTGAGTACTGCTATAATTTCACCTTTGAAAATAGATTAGTTTGTTAAAGCTGTACTCTTGGACGTGAACACTGCATATCCCTGGGCTGTCTGAAAATGGAATCTTCCTTATTCTGCATCTGTGATTATTACAGCAAAATAAACCTGCATGCACATGGCAGAAGGGAAGCAGGATCAGAACTGTCCCCCAAAACGGTCATAATGACTAACTACCAGTACTTAGAATTATGGTCCAAATTATGCTCCCAAAGCACATTCAGCAAATAGGTTCAGGTTTTGGAGGTTTCCGGTTTCAAGGCTTTGGTTTAAAAGAAAATAAATAAAAAAGGAATAAAAAGAAATATTACAGACACCACTTCTGCTCTGTTCTTAACTGAAAGTGCCATATCACTAGCCCAACAGGGATCTCCTGTGGCTGAGATGCCTCCCACCAGCAGCACAGCCTCAGGCACAGCCTGGAGGAACGTCACTAGCCAAATTCTCATCTCCAGGGATAGGACCCCCGACACAAATTCTGATTCACCCTGCACTTGGACAACCATACCGACTGATAGGATGAGAGTCTGACCCTCTTACTGGGTCAGAAGGAGAGAAGGACCTTTCTGCTTACTAATTTTCTGATCAGCTGGGAATTGATCCTTACCAGGGTATGGAACTGTGCGAAGGACAGAACACTCCTTAAACTGGACTTAAATCCCAGTATCACCTTAGCTTTGTAACAACAGACTTTTGAGGTTAGCATATAGGACATTACAACATGGCCTCTGGCAGACCACCTAGTTGCACAAAGGTCATGTGCAAACGATGTCTGGCCAATATTAACATGCCTCTTGTCAAACAAAAGATGTAACCCAGTTTAATAATCCATTTTATTCCACACGATCCAGGTCCAGCATCAGCCACAGACCCTCTGACCCAGACTATTATCAAGCCACAACAAAACAAGCAAGTGCTATTTTCACATAGCAATATTTCTGACCAAAGAAGGGGAAAAAAAATGCTCATGAGAACAGCCCGGCTGACCGCTTTTGCTTTTTCTCATAAAGACACCGGAAGGATGGGGAAGGAGCATCTGCAAGCTGAAGAGAGAAACCAAGAGTCTCAAACAAGGCTCTTGATTTAGAAGGGGCATCCAGGCCATATCAGCACAAACATGGCAGACTTGAGTTATACCTGTTGAGGCCATGCCCAAGACCATAATATCTTATAATTAAGGTAATGGTTTCTACTAAGCATGCAAGTTTTCAAAACCCATAGAAACTGTATCACAAGTACTGACAACACAAACATAATTTTAACTTCTCTTTGATACAGTAGAACATCTCAATACTAATTTCCTCTCAGACTTTTTGCACATCACAGTTGACCACGTGTATTGTTGCTTACAGGTACACATAAGCATCCTTGTAAGGCAGTTGGCAATTATTTTACTTATAGAATCATAGAATAGTTAGGGTTGGAAAGGACGTTAAAATCACCTAGTTCCAAGCCCCCTGCCATGGGCAGAGACACCTTGCAAAAAAACCATGCCATCCAAGGCTCTGTCCAACCTGGCCTTGAACACTGCCAGGGATGGAGAATTCACAACTTCCCTGGGCAACCCATTCCAGTGCCTCACCACCCTAACAGGAAAGAATTTCCTCCTTATATCCAATCTAAACTTCCCCTGTTTAAGTTTTAATCTGTTACTCCTTATCCTATCACTGCAGTCCTTAATGAATAATCCCTCCCCAGCATCCTGTGGCATGCATTTCAAAAGTTGCTTCTAAGATACTAGAAAACTTAAAACTTCTTCCTTACATTAACAGTGGCCTAGGAGAACTATAATGCTTTTAAGCAACTGGCAAAGTATCAGTCACTGCTGCCATGTGCAGCTGATGCTTGATCATTCTAAACAGCAAAGATTTGCAAAATTGAAAGTACTCAAATACTGCAAAACTTTGCTACCTTCAGTTACTTTACTCAGTCTTGATATTTTTATTCTCTCTTCTCTTTGGCATCTGCCAGCTCTGACAAATTCTCTGTATCTTCTACAGCTATGAAATTCTCCAGTATTTTTACTGCTGATTACCAAAACCAGTCCCAAATGTATACCCACACCCCACTGTTATTACTCCTTGTTATTGTACATCAATTTTACTCTTTTCATTTTCTGACAACTGATTTTAATGGCGAAAGGTACATCACTGAACATATGGCAGATTAGCTAGTATTTCTTCTTCTCTCAGACTCAGGCAGGAAAAGCAAGGAAATTTCTTTGTATTTCTTTTCTATTATGCATAACGCCACTAACATCTGATAATTCAATTATCTCTCACAGGAACAAAAAGAGAACATACATCAAGTATTTGAAATCCAATACTAACATGCACTTCCTAAGCCACGTTTTTGTTACTCAAGCTCACTCAGAGAAAGCAAGTATTTTTAAGAAACTAAAAGTTGCTAGAATGGCATATTTGCCTCTGTAATGTACTTGCTTGCCAGTTTCACTATCTCTGCTACTGAAATAATGATGGACACACAAAGAAAGCTATTAGGAAATTCTGGTGTAGAACATGACATCTGGCTTTATGCATTCATTCAGAATTTCCTGTGATATTGATGAAGCTGCCTTTATGGCATCCATCCACAACTCTACATACTGCATTGGCAACATCTCCTGATGATCACATTACTAAAGTAATGGTATTTTTTGCAGAATCACAGATTATGTTGCTTCAGTTATGCTTCTCTTTGCAGTAGTTATAATCACAACCCAGACATTGCAGGGCTCTCAGTGATTCCCCTCAAGCTATCAGCTCTACACTGCTAGCACCCTTCATCATAATTTAGCAGCCTAGCAAATGCATGGAGCAGAACAAGTAGTAATGGGCTTTAGAGATGGCTTTAGCTAATTCATCCAGTTACTGTTAAACTGCTACTGGCTAGGGCAAGACAAAGATAATCTGACTAAATTTGGTTAAACATACGTAACAATGAATAGAGATAGCCAGCCATCTCAACCCGCTACACCTGCCTACTGGATTTACTCAGCACTGGTGACAAACAGACTCTTGACCTCTCAGAAATATTAAGTGAGGGTTATTCAAATACAAAAAAGCACACCAGCCCATCACAGAATTTATGCTTTTCTAGTTTAACTAACTAGGGAAAAACAAGCAAAAAGACCCAAAAAACCTGAACTCTCACAAACAGAAGAGGTATGTCCATACAAGAGCTGTGTCTTACAGTCTTTTCTGACACATTCTTCCATAAGCTCTCACTTTAGAGAAAAGATTTAATTTATTTTTTCATGTTTCACATTCTGTGACACCAAGGACTCAAAAGGACATGGAAGATTCAGGAAAAGAAACTTTCTTCTCATTAGATGTTCCCATCTTGGATATGACCTTGCAGACCTCTGGCACTGAAGCTAACTCACTCTATTTTTAGCCCTTTACCTCACACAAGCACTCAATGCAAATGAGCAAACAGTGACCCATGGAATAAAATTAGGGACTGACTCTAAATTAATTTTCCCCAAGTGTTGTACTTTTCCCCCATAAAAAAAAAAAAAAAAAAAAAAAAAAAAAAAAAAAAA
>NDXB01005078.1:13301-34515 GCA_002631895.1 Agapornis roseicollis
AAAAAAAAAAAAAAAAAAAAAAAAAGCAAACCACAAGTTTCCCATTTTAAAAGTAAATATCCTTTCAAAAAGATAAAAAGAAATATTTGCTATAGTTTTAAGCTATACCAAATGATGGATTCATTCAAATATAAAAGTCAAAGCATGTCTACAATAATATTAAAATGTTATTTGAATACATATAAGAATGCTCATTAAGGACTGTTTTTTACTTTTTGGATTTAGTAACAGATTCCGATGAACAGAGTCTCCTACGTTGGAGATATTAAAGGCCTGCCTGGATAAATTCCTGTGTGATGTAATCTAGGCTACCCTGCTCTCACAGGAGGGTTGGACTAGATGATCCTTCAAGGTCCCTTCCAACCCTTAGGATTCTGTGATTTAGGAATGGAAATCTAAGGGAATGTCAATAGGAACAATGTCCAAGTTTTCTCTAGTGACCTGGTAGGCCAAACAATTTCTGTGCTTGTGATCCAACTGGCTGCTACAGGAAGGCTGAGAACCTGGCCCAACAGAATGGGCTTTTTATCCCAGCCTTGAGGAAGCAAAAAACCAAGGTTGTTTCCACTAGCTCCACACCCTCCACCATTATGGTTTCCCCATAGGTGTCCTTTTCACAAAAGCACCCAGAATCATGTCTTCTCCTCACCCAGCTCTGAGGCTCCTTTCATTGCCTGGGACATCCCTCAGCCATGGAGGCAAAAATAAATTCTACTTTTGGTGACACTCGAAGGAAGGATGAAGGTGTGAATGGGAAGGAGGGATGTGGGGAATTAAGGGGTCCCCAGCCTTTTACTACCTTTGGGGTTTCTTCACTTCATCCTCCACCCCTTACATGAACCCAGGCTCCCTTCAGTGTCCTGAAAGCACCTCTCTTACCCCATTCAGCATCATTTCAGTATCTCCCCTCAAATTACCAAAAAAAAAGAAAATCAGCTTCCTTTCCCTTAAGGAGCAAATGCTGCTCACTCAGGGCATCCCATGCTGTGTCAAGGAGAAAAGGTGTCAGGTCACAGACAGACTTCGCTCCAATTTGGCAGGAACAGCATGGATGAATATGTTAACACTGAGCTGAGAAGCTCTGGAGAACAGAATTTATGGGGGCCCAACTGAAAGAGCAGCAAACTGCTACTCTTGTTGATCCTGCATTCTTGGGTTGAGTCTGAAGTTGATTCTGATACTGTTAACAGCAAAATGACAAATTATGAGTTGTTAAAGCCCCATTCAAATTCTCTTCTACCTTCTGTAAAGATGGCCAAAAATCAATACTCTTCATAGTTTCTCCTAGTGCAACTGTGCAAGAGGTTTTGCAGATGCTGCTCACATGGGCAGAGTTCGCCACTTGGCACACAAACCTCACAGACCTCAGCACAGCAAGGATCCAGCCATGCAGACAGCACAGCTCACTGGCACAGATAGTAAACAAGTAGAAATAAATCAAACTGTTCCACCATAAAACTGTTGCCAGTTGAATTGCAGCATGTCCCACATTGATATTGTGGTTAACATTGGTCATAATCAAGTTGAAGCAGAATTAACACCCAAAGCAATAAAATCCTTCATATTCTCATTTTATTCAAGCCAAAGGACAACCCTGCTGCAGTGACATATGGCTTTGCTCCTCTGCAAGTATGTTAGACTGCCTAAAAAGTACCCTTGACTAGCAAAGGATAAAGCTTTTTAAAACTGACCTGCATTAATTTGTCTTTTCCATCAAGAAAACCTCATATATCATCATAATTATCTTTCTATACAAGAGACGAGTTTCCTTACATTGTTTGCATTTTTTTTTTCCCTTAATGAAGTGGTTTTAGACTATGTCATTGATTATATACATAACATGCTATTTTTTTCCAGCAAGAGCGTCAATTGAGGGCTCACAAACTACAGAACAACTCCTGTATAGTTGAAACAGAGAATCGAGGGATTATGCACTCAGGATAGGACCAAGTTTTTTAGCACTTGGAAAATAAGAGGCAGTTCTCAGTCAATAAAGTAACGTACAATTTTCAACCTCATGGGATTTGGTATTATTGCTGGATTATTTTTTTTTTTTAATCCAAAAACCTTTCTCTGTAGTGACATCCAAGTGAGAATCCCAAACTTCATGCAACAAGATTAAAACACCTCCTGGATGCACAGTTCCTCCCATGTCACTGCAAGGTTACCAGCTGCCATGGAGAAGGCAGAGATTAGCCCAGGTCACTGTTCTGAGAGGAAGAACTAACATTTTCAGCTCTGTGAGGCAGACAGGGACCCAAAACCGTGGTCCTCGATGTCATGCAGGACACCTATACAAACAGCTCCTTGTAAGCCTTCCGTCTGAGCATGGAACAGGTTTGTATTTTCATGTGGTTAGAAAGTGTTTCCCTGCTTGAAGATGCTGGTACACATAACAGCTGCAGCTCCATAAAATCACAACAGCTGATGTACAAGAACCAGTTCATAAAAAAAAAAAAAAAAATAAAAGGAACAAAAGAAAACTAATAAAAGGAATAAAAGAAAACTATGGCTTCTCCTCTTTTCCCATCTAATGCTATATTTATGAAGACAGCTGATTTCAGACCAAGAGAATTCTGTTTATTTATTGTTTTTAACAAAACAGCTTATGCCTGTGCCAACAACGTCTTAATAGTAAACAGGATGCAAACTGCATGACACACAAGAGCAGATTTTGTTTAGCAAATGCTTAATGTCATTGTCATGGTATCTAAAAAGGCAGCTTATAATGGCACTGGAAATTTGCACTTGCTGCAGCTTAATTAACAAATGCCCATTTCCCATTTATATCTAATGTAGAGGCATTTAGATTAAGAAAGGGAAATATTTACTTCTGTACATGAATGAAACCTCTGATGAAAACCTTACCCCTAGAATTCTGAATTATCATTTCCCTTGGTATCTGACTAAGCAATGTAGTTGTGGCTCCCTATAACCAGCAAGAAAGCATAAGCTGACATTCATTTGTGGGTTACCTGTTTAAACAAAGTAGGAAGGAACCATTACCTCAACTTCACAAGCTATTGCAGTCCAGGGAAAAAATTAAGCCTAGCTTAAGCCCAGAGCCAGCAACTAAGCACTACACAGCCACATGTTTACTCCCTGCCCAGCAGGATGGTTGGGAGAAAGGGCTGGGGAAGAAGGGGTGAGAGAATTGGAAGGGTAGAAAACAGAAAACTCGTGACTCAGGATAAGAACAGTTTAATAATTGAAATCAAATAAAAATAATAAATTCTAATGAAAAAGAAAATAACAGGGAGAAACAAAACCCAGGCAAGAGAAGCGATGCAAATGAAAACAATTGCTCTCCACCAACCAGCACCCAGTCAGCCCCTGGGCAGCAGCCACTCACCAACCTTCCCTCAGCCTGCTCACTGGTGGGGTGAGGAGCAGAAAAGACCTTGATGCTGTGTAAGCACTGTTCGGCAGTAATGAAAATATCCCTGTGTTATCAACAGCTTACAACACAAATACAAACCACAGCCCTATCTCAGCTATGACACAAAAAACTAACTACCCCAGCAAAAACCAGAACACTATGGTATCTCCAGAACTTAAGAGTTTAGTCAATGTGAGCTGACCAAGAGATGCCTGTGGATGAAAAAAAAAACAAACCACACAGTTGATTTTTCCCCTACAGATTTTTGAGATGGATAATCTTTTTGAAGCTGCAGCTGTCTTCCATTCTAAAATATACTTTTAACTTCTGTTCCGGTCATAACTTATTTTTAGTTACCATGCCACAAAATACATTGAAACCCATAAATCTTTTTTGGCATCATTTGTGAAGGGTAATATTTCATAAAAGAATTTTACCCAATGACCCAGTTCCTTAGGGACAATAAACATTTTGGTGGGCTACCATAAATCTTTTTAGATAATTTGAAATAAAGCCAATCAAGAAGCCGTGACTTCAAACTGGCAGTGCATTTAAATTTAGAGATGTGGAATGAGCACTAACTGGCTGACTACCTTTTCAAGGAACGTTGACTTCTAATTTGTAATGCAATGTTAAAAACTTTTATCAAACCTTTTGCACTCAGCATTCCACCCTCCAGTGAAGCAGTACCTAAGCAGGGATTCTGTTCTGCCCAAACTTCTTTCATATGTTTCTAATTCTTCAATTATAACTAACTCAAGCATTTGTATTGGAGGAGCCGAAAGACCACTCCTTGGGCTTCCAAGGCAAAGGCAGTGATCTTACTTAAAACAGCAACTGATCTACTAAAGGAAAAGGAAACCTTAGTCTTAGACCAAATTTCAAACCTTTGCAAAACACTGAGTGGAACTCTGGCATCTAAAGTTAATAAAAATTGAAGTGAATAAAAAAGAATTTGAAACATACAATAAGACTGTTTTTTCTTAACAGTGTATCAGCATTATATCATCTTATGTTTTATTGAACATATTGATCCTTTTTTTCCAACCATTACTCGCAGAAATTTCTGAACTCAGTAAAAAATAAGAGTTAAAGAGAAGAGAAACAGAAAAAAATTAGCTCACTTAGAAATCAAGTATTTTTAGAATACAATTATTCTCTATACACATGTAAGCAAAATTATAGTTACAAATTCAAGAAAAAAAAACTCTCCCAATAGCTACTATCAGGGAAAGAACAGTTTGTTCCATTACATTACCTGGCATAAGCCATCAGCAAAATTACATTAAAATTAAGGCAGGCTGTCAGTAAAGTAGTTACTCTTAATTATTGTAGAAGTCTAGTAGATCTTCACATCTCAGACTTAGAAATTAAGCATTGAAGGGTAATAAAATGACATCCTAGCAAAAAGGGATGGAATCAGAAGACTAGCAGGAGACTACAATTTGGAAAGGTTTGGAGGAGTTGAAGTCACGATAAACGCAAAGTTCACTCAAATTCATTACTTGAAGCTACAAAATTAATTACAGTTCAAAAGAGTACATCACCACCCACCCCAAAAAGCACTGCACTTCCAAAGCAAAAATATTTGGTTTAATTGTGGAAATCCATGAGCCATTTAAACTGCACCCACTATGAGCTGGTATTGCAAGTTGTCATCTTCTTTAAGCGCCCAATATACTATGAAGCTACCATCCAAAAATCCAACCATCTAATTGTCAATAAATCCCTAATACCATTTTCATCTGAAATTTCTGAGGAACAGAGAGCAGCATGATGTAGCATCAATAGAGAGGACTACAGGACAAAGGAAAAAAAAAAAAAACAAAACAAAACAACAATCTGAAGGTCTCATCAACTGTTCTCTCTGTCCTCAATTTTCTATTTCCCCCATCAGCACAGTTTCTGGTTGGATAACACACCTAATTTCTCATCTATTATAGAATTCACCATAGAAAAAGAATCAATTACAGCTCAATAGCAGATAGAGGAAACTAACAAAACACATTTTTGCCACTGAAAAAATTGCATAGCCAGCAGCTGTTCACAATCATACCTGTCATATTACTTCCAGGAAAAAACTATGATAGTATAGTCAAATCTCTGAAAGACTGAGATAATGCAATTGAAAAGCTAAATAAAATCTTAAAAGGGCTAAACCAGAATGAATTAAATACTAATTTTCAACCTTATGATATTGCAAATTTAACACTAACACAAATGTCTGCTGCATTAAAAACAATTTTTTTTTTTGTTTGAGAGGTATCTTCCCTTCCTTGAAGAGTTTAGAGTCCAAACACCAAATGTTATATTCCCTTACTCTCCCTTGTCAGCCACTGCTGTTACTAACCCTCTCAAACCATGCTGATCCTACTTTAGGGCATGCTGACACAGCAGTAAAGACAACCAAGTATTTCTTAATTTATGCAGAGCAGCAGCCAAAGCTATTACATGACTAAATTACACTAAACCATTTCAGGCCATAAAATATATTTGCTCTGTCTACCTCTAGAGCAACTTTTGTTGGTGTTGCCATGGAGGTTGTAGGGCATAAAAGAAAATTCTGTTTAATTTCAAGCTTTCAAATGGCTTATAACAGACAATGACTTTTCATTAACAGGTCTTCACCTGTTAATCAACAGTACTATGATTAGTTCACTTTCATTTTGTTCTTATTTATTAAAAGAGGACAGAACAAAAAAAACCAAAACCTCTTACTGTTCTTAATTACAGAGCATTTATTCTAAGCATTATGATAAAGAGAAAGTATTTATTTTTTAGCTCTCTCTTGATGAAGGTTCTACTTCGGACCCAATCCAGTCCAAATTCAGGACTTTCAGTAATAGGCACACAAATTGAGATAAAGCTTCAACATTCTTTACTTTAAAATTAATCAAAGAAAAAAATATATCCATTTAGTTCATCTGTTCAGAACAAGCTGCCACTGAAAGTTATTTTCATATATATATCTATTTGTCTTCCATGTGCATATGAATTTGCATCTCATACTTAGATTATAATAAGGTAATTCCCTCCTCCTTGGCTTCTTACATGATGTCATGGATATTATCACTGAATGTATTTTCACATACAAGTTATCTTCAGACAAAAGAAGCCATTATGTCTCACAGAAACTGTAATCAAAGAGTTTTGTTCTGCTGAGGCAGATATGGTTTTAGATGATTCAAGTCATGAGATTATGTTACTCAGTTTTTCTCATATTTGAGAAGCTACTTAGCCAGGACCTCAACATTCCCTCCTCCTGCAAACCAGAAATAACCTGTTCCTATTACATTTACTGTCTAAAGTCAGATTTAGAGTAAAAAACACTATTAGTGCTTGTCAAATACTATGAAGCCAGCAATAAAAAGATGTTAAATGACTATTCTAACACAATAGCACTCAACTGATGTGTGGTCTGGTCAGGAAACAAGGATATTTGACAGAATTTTTGACAGAACTTTTGACAGAAGATAAAAAAACCCAAAATAAAATATAAAATAAAACAAAATACAAATCCAAACACCACAAGTATGGTGTCTAAGCACAGAGAAACTTGTAACTGAAAAAAAAAAAAAAAAAAAAAAAAAAAAAAAAAAAAAAAACCACAAAAAATAAAAAAAAAAAAAAAAAAAAAAAAAAAAAAAAAAAAAAAAAAAAAAAGAAGAAAAGAAAAACCCATCCAGAAGGTTGTTATGCAGGATATGTTTAAGAAATCTACAGCTGTGCCTCCCACACACCCAAGAAAATGCAAAGGAATAGTCAAAAGCCATTCACTAATGGTCTTGTAAAATGGAATATTTTGGAAATACATAGCCTGTTTCACAATCCCATCTTTTAAGCATATGTACTATTAGACAGTATTACTGCAGTTTTCAGAAAGAAATACAGAAACTTCATGATCATAAAAAAACTATACAATTTTCTCAGACAGGAAATGTGTTCAAAGTTTTGTAGTCTATCCTCTTTTAAACACCATCAATGCCTCTGTTAATTACCAAAGTACTTTGACAATTACTGATAATAATTAACCTGATTGTCTCAGTGAAGCAGTGATTAACTGGGTCAATATTCAGGGGGACTAGGGCAAATATCACAGTTTCACATCTAACAGGGAGTAGGTGAAGTCCAAAATAAGCAAGCAGATCCAAATTTATGCACTTCATTTGTGGAATTACACGTTGTAAATAATCAAGAAGCAAAATGAAAGTATCTTTTTAACCCCATAAGAAAGATCTTATCTAATAACCCAAAATTGGAGTTGCCCAATAAGAGCTATATAGCCATCGCTGACAACTCACAAATTTCATGTGTCCTTGGTTTTGTCAAATTTTTATTACAATTTTTTGTTCATACATATGTTTATGCAAGGGGGATGGGGGCAGAATTGGGATGTTTTGGTTGGGGGGGGGGGGTTTAGTAGGGGTGAAAAATTTAAAGAAAAAAAAAACCCCACACAACTGCCTATTTTTATTTTTTTCCCCCCTAAAAGCCACAGCCCAAACATCTTAATCATAAAGTGAGCCATAACAATTCTGAATGTCCCGTGACACATGAAGGGGAGAAAGTATGATGGATTTTCAGCAGAAGCACACTGCTGCCATGTCACTCCAAACCAGGATTCATTTGCTTTCCACCTCACTGAGAGAGCATTATGCCTTGGTGTTCTCTTCTCAACAGACCAGTCTGTCTTTTTCAGGCTCTTGTGTGATTTATAGGCACAAATTTTACTCAGACTCCCTAATGCCTTTTTTCAAACAGGCTGTACTTTCCCATGGTCTCCCAAATGTTACAATTCCTTTTTACTTTCTCTCCAGTTTAATAAAACCATGAAAGAGGGATATCTCCAGATATGCCCAACAAATATGCCAACAGGTGCTACAATAGCTTACACAAAGCCTGTTAACAAATGGGTTCACCACACACTAATAAGGTATGCAACACAGACAATATCTCACATACCCAAGTATATTTGCATAACATTTAATATGGTAGTGTAACATACATTTTTAAAGCTACCTTAAATTAGATTTATTCTGCCTAGTACAAGGTCCAAAAAGCTGCAGACAAATACAAATTGTTCTTTTATTTTTCTTTAATAAACACATCTTGCAAAAGTCAAGACTTCATATTAAATATTCAGTGGAGAAATACTGGGTATTAAAACTTCAGTTCTACTTAATATCAGATATTATATTAGATTTTGAGGCTCACTGACCTTATCACAAATACATCATTTGGGTAAAAGAGACATACTAGATAATTAAATATGCTCTCCAATATCTAGGCCCCCAAACACACCCAACCTACAGACACCAAAATTCCCCAAACATAACTTTGCTTAAACAATTTCACATGCAGTGCCTGCTCTGGTTCTGTGAGACCCAGTGCTGATATTCAGACCAAGAAAATACATTACTCACAAGTCACAACATTAAGATAGAAATTAAAGTTTCCATACGACAACACAGCAGCATTCTTACCTGAGCTATAACAGAGGTCTGTCCACATGAAACAAAATGCAACACTCAGCAGCTCCAAGACTTATTTACCACCACATGACACAACAGTATAAAGGATTACATGTGGCTGGTGGCAGATTTACAGCTGTACATACTTACCTCTCACTTGGTGCAGAACATCAGGCTGTCAGTGAAGTCTGAGTGATGGTTTTGTGCCCTGCAGGAGCTACAAGTTGAGATTCTCCACCACAATAAACCTTTTAGTGACAGCTGGGATGGTGGATAACCCTAGTTGCATTATCATGCTAGGCATCGTTTTCTAATGAGAGAATCCTAACTTCACCTTCGATCACTACTTCAGTTTTAATGCCAGTTGTGCTAGACACTTTTACCCCACCATCACACAAGTAGCTATTTTAACACCACACTGAGCTAAACACAAAACACAAATAGATAGTTTGGAAGATAGATAGGCCTTCAGAGACAAAAACAAGTACCCCATGATTTATACAAAGTAAAGTTGATGAAGTCATCCCTGCACCAGCATTTTTAACCTCATGTTAAAAATTGAAATGTTTTTTTCACAATGCCTTTACCTCACATAGCTCTGAACTGTTCAGAACCCATGTTGACAGTGCTTCTGTTAGCAAACACTGTGTATATCCAATAGCAAATCAGACTCCCCTAGTTTAGAAATTGAGCTGGTACAATTTAGCTGCAAAGCAGCAGCATGGTGGGGTGGAGCAGAGCTGAGAAACCCTCAAATTCCTCCACTCACCATCTTCTGCTGCCTTTCAGCGGGTTATCATCATTCATAACAAGTTGTGTTGCAATGTCTCTTATGCTCATTAATCCTGAGGAGCTCTGACACTGTCATTAATATCACAGAATAGCTTTAGAGCTTCATAAAATAAGGGGAAGCAAAAGCTAACATGACAGAGTACATAGGCTAATGAGAAACCAGAGTCTTCCTGCCAAAAGAACTCTATATCATTTACTTGCTCCTATTACATGACTCACATAACCTGGTATAGACCAAATGTGGGGAAAAAGTGAATATCTTAATGTTTGTGCGTATTTCCGCAGGATCATTTCAAAACGTATGCATGAAGTTTTTAAATGTAAAATACTCCTAATAACCAAGGCACCATCCTCATAGCCATAGATTCTCAGGAATAATTAGGTGTTAACTCACCCTTGATTTCAGTTGAATGAAGTATGTAAATAATTCTGAAGATGTTGGGTTTCGGAATACCATTATACAATGGCAGATTTCAAAGTTGCACCAGATTCTGACATTCTTCTGACTTAGTTATTCAAAGTATGTTTTAAAAAATTAAGTTTGACAAAGAAAAAAAAAAAATCCCATGACCTCTTTGAACTGATATGGAAGCATCAGCAAAAGTAAATCCTTGTATAGGCGTAATTGGTCAGGTTTTTACTCCAAACATACATGTATTCCCATTTACCTCATAATTCAGGTTCAAAGTGACAACGTCAGGTTTACCTCATATGGTGGTATTAGAACTTCAGTTATCTGTGAAGAATTCCCACACCCTTGGAAAGCACAGAAATTTTCTGTGCACACAAGGAAGCAACAGTAGAAAGAGGTACCACTTAGCATTGCTGCTTAGAAGTCTGAATTTAGCTATAACAAGCACCAATGCTCACTGAAAAACTTCAGAAAGCTTAGGCACAGATTTACAGTGTCATTTGACAAAAACTTCAACAGCTCTTGTAAGAGCAGAGCCTTCCAGACGCATATGTAGCCACAGACATCTGTTAGCTGAACAATGCTGAGGTGCATTTCTCTCTGTAATTCTACCCTACCAGGCAATGACCTGGAAACCCTCAAAGCATAACACATTAAGTTCAAGAAACCATTTCAGGGAACCAGACTCCTCTCCCTTATCATTTGTAGCACATGTTTACTATTTATGGCTCATCACCAGCACATGCAATCACTTCCATTCCAAATGTTCAAGGAGCTCTATAGCTGAGCAAGAAAGTACCTTAATATTCTGAACTACCTGGAAGCATACAAACTTGGAAAGACTCATGACTTTGTACTGCAAAGCTTGAACACCTTTGACACACCATGCTAACCTAAGACCCTCCTAACAAGTGCAGCTTGCATACATAAACCAATATTGATTCAGCTGTGCACAGCTGTTTATACAGCCTTTCAGAAGCACAGCATTTTTAAACACTACTACAGACATTAGACCATGTCTTCCTAAGAGAAGTTTAGTGGCTGTCAGTGAGGCTTGACTTAATGATGCACACTGCATCAGCAACTGTATTTAATTAACTTTTTTGGTTGGCCTCACAGAGTGGTTTTCTACAATCTGATCTTAACTGCATGAGCCCTGTTATGATTTCATGTGGGAAGGAGGCATACAGGCACATCATCTTTCATAAATAAAACTGCTCTGACTTATAAAGACTGCTGATAAGGAGAAAAGAAATCATGCTATCCATGCACGGATAGAACACAACACAAAGCTTTCTGAAGCAGAATATCTGGAAATTAAACCTAAGGGAAAGAATGCCACCATTATAACTAAGCAGTTCAAACAGTTTAATGAAGGGAGGAATGAGGATAATAGGGGATGGTTATTTTAAAATGAATGCTTTTATCTGTGCCACATAGTGTCTTTCCCAGTGGCACCAGCAGAATTCAACAGCATGATCTCAAGAGAAATCATGGAGAAGCCAGTTTGCTTCAAGCAAGTTGATGTTTTACATGAACTGCTTTACTTATCACTTAAAATGCAAAACAGAACATGACGTATTCCCACGTATCTGACTGTACTAGATTTAATATATAAATACAGGAATGTTCAAGGATAAGTGAAGGATCTTTGTCTGAGATATGGCCTAAAAAAAAAAAAAAAAATCTTCTCAATGCTTTTTTGCTTTCCTTTTCTTACAAACCTATTTGAGGTTTAACAGTCAAGAAAAAAAAAGAGACACATGGGCAAACTCAATCCCTGAGACTTCTAACACAGACAGCAAAACATACATGAACTTGCTTATATTATGTTCCTCTTCACCTGCAGCTGTGTCAGTACACATTTCAAATCTGAATCCTCACATTATTCTTTTTCCTACCATATATCTTATTTAATTAAGATATTATTTGTCACCTTGGCATCTGTAGCAGTTTATCAGCACTTAAATGGGAAGTGGGTATTTCCAAGCTTATAGCATGCCAGATTCTTTTCTATTAGGATCTGAAGCTCATATCCAGATTCCATACCATGTTTTATTAGTTGCAAGCTTTCAAGCATTTTAGATGGGTGAAAATATCAGTTTCCTCCAACTGTAAAATAGAGGTAATTTTGTACCAGAATTTAAATAGAAGACATCTAAGCAACTTTACTCTGCAAAGTTCTAGCTTTGCAAAGGAAGAGTATAGGAAAAGTCACCCAGTCTTTTTGCCTGGCTTATCCTTATGCCATTAAAACAAACATGAAACAGTATGTTCCTTTTTAAACACTTGATGAGTCAGTGCAACTCAGGAAACTGATAAAAGGTTTATGGAAATAAATTAATATTGCATGAATGCTGCTAGAGCTATTAAACAAACATAAGCAAAGACCCATTTAGGAGGGAAAATGGCAGAAAAGTCAACAGTCATTATTAAGCCAGGTTCTTTCCCCTGTGAAAATGACATATGACCTAAACAGATATAAGCAGTGCAACTGATAGTCATGCTGTTTATATTAGATATTACACCTGGATTACACTGCTTTTAACAATAAATTTTTTAGCATCCTTTTATTCATGCAAAGGAATGCTTATCAAAATCTTTCAGTCACTTAATTCCTCAAAATGAGAAGGAAAGAGTAGCATTTTTATGTTATGAAACAGCTCGGTTACGGATGTTCTGATTATCCTTTTACAAGTCTCATGCGTGAGAAGTTCTTGAAGTCTGCAGTTGATGACAGGATGAAAGACAGCAAATACTGTGACTTACATCTTTAACAGACAAACCCAGTTTCATTTTTGAAAATGCAGTCAGTTCAGTTACCTTTGCTCAAGACCAAGAGAAAGATCAAAATTATCAGCCTTCCTGCAGGAGTCAGACTCAGATCTGCAGATCACAGATGCTTCAAAGGTGCTACGCGAAAGCAGCTGCTGTATCTTACCCACTTTCACACAGTACTTCAGAAATACACATTTGTGTGACAACAAAGGAGGCAAACCTTTCCATGACCTTGCAATAGTGATCTTTACAGACTTAAGTTCCTCAGCTTTCCATCCAGCAAAACTTTTGCATTTTAATATAACAGCATTTCTGAAAAACTTCAAAGATACAGTTGAACCAAAAGCAGTTTGGATAGGAAAAAATGAGAAGGACTGCTCAGAAGCATGCAGCCCTCTTCTGGTATGTACAAAACCCAAAACCTGATAGTATTTTAGTACCTCAAAGAATGATCTTCAAAAAAAATCTGATCATTTTCTCAAGAATTGCTTATTTCACTTATATCAAGGCCAGCATTTAAAATCCACTCTAGAAAACATTTGCTCAGCTAGGTCATAGAATAATGAAATACTTTGCAGTGACCTTAAACACACTAACAGAATGCCTGCACATATTTTGTAATTAAGATCAGTCATTAGGAAATATCATTGATCAACAGGCTTATTTATTAATGACCTTTAAGTTACTGTTATGTTAAAATAAGAGTAGACCTATGGAAGAGGACCATTCTGAATTCAAAGATGTATTTCACATTCTAGTGAAAGTCACACTGAGATTTTAGAAACCACATCTTCAATCAAGAAAACACAACAAGAGGCCATGAAGTAATCTTTATAGTAAAAGTCTTCAGCAGAATGATTTCTATCAGTTAAAGTACAGGCATTTCTTACTATCACCTGTTGCATAAATTCCCCATTATACATTGCCTGCCAGATACAATGGTGGCCTACCATAAAATCCAGTTGTATTATACTTGCTTTGGGAAAACTGGAGTCAGACTCTGAGTATCACTGGCAGTCAGCAAAATGCACCACTGTAGAAAACTGCCAGTACCTTTCTTTGCTGTCTGCCATGGAAATTGTCAATGCGGAATTTTTGCATGCTATTGAAGCAACTTTAAATTTGTCACACAAGAATTACCTCTGGAGATGTTAATAAATGCACTGTTTATAACCTTCTACCTACTTAAATTCCTCCCAACTCCTCAAATATATTTCTGTCTTTTATTTCCCTCTCCTGCACGGATTTGTCTGACATTCAACAATAATGGAAATTTAGTCTCATTTCAACTTAAATGTTTGTTAAGATATTAACAACGTTCATCTATTACAGACCCATATTATTGGCCTCTGTGCTTGATGGAAAACAAAACTACTTATGCCATACATTCACAAAAAATGTAATACCTAATTAAAAAGATAATCTTCATTATAGGTCTATATATTTTACAACATTGCTTCATATTTCATGCAACTGCTTCAAAAGATCTCACTCTAAACATGATCCATCCTTCATCAGGACTTAAATTATTTCATATAACATGTTAACAATCTTTGATGATTATCTGATAAATTCTTTCCTACTATTCCATTAGACTCATTCATACATTTCTGTTGGCTTTTTATGACTTACTGAAAAGAAATTGTGAAGGAGAGCAGAAGAAAGCTGCTTCTGCGTAGTTCAAGTAAGAACACAGAAAAAGGAAGCATAATCAAGAACAATGGCAGTCTTCCTTTGAGACCTTCTTTCTTATTATAATAAATAGTAACCTTTTGAAGAAAAGGAGACTGATAATTACTCAACATCATCCTCTAAAACCAGGAACAACCTGAAGATAAAACATTTATTTTCACCTTGCATTAAGACAAATGTTATCATATTTTAGTGTGTTTAATTAAACTACAATGTTTCTCATAAAAGAATATAATGCTGTTCAAGGTTGAGAGCATATTTTTTCAATGTATTAGATTTCACCTAATTGCTGAGCACAATAGTCATACCAGGTATTTTCTCCCTCCTCTCTTTCCTTCTCTTTTCTATATAGATTTGGCTTATCAAATTGAATACACACAACTGCACATCGTAGTCAGCAAACAAAACATTGAAGACTTACCATTTACACAGATTTCAAATGATTTGCAAAGGTCATCCTCAAACAGGCAGCCTGAAAACACAGCAGAAAGGTGAAGATTAATACAGGTTTTAAACTGTGGGTAATATGCAGACTGAAGACCTCTAAGGCTATTAAATGATCAGCAACAGTCAGACATTGGTTGGCTTCAGAAGTCTAAACTGGGCAATACAGGAAGTCAAGAACATGGAAACAGATCCGGTTAGACAGCACATCTTTCTAGGTGGTTATGCCTAGAAATAACCTTTGATATTTTTCTTCCCCCTCATTCCTCTACTGAAGCTTCAGTTTTCTCTTTGCATGTCTCATTTAGTAATTTGAGGAACCTCATGTTCTCTAAATTTTGAATATATTATTGTAACACAGCACAGTAATACTGCAATATGCTACAAAAACTTACACCAAGAAATCAGGAGTTTCCTAAAAATATTTCTACTGTGACAGGTCAAGCCTAGGAATCAGATACAAATTGCTCAAATTAGGCTTGGATTTAGTAACTGCAACCACAGATCCTCAGGAGCACCAACTCTTTAGAGAAAAACTTAAAAAAATGAGTCATTTATATGAACACTGTGAAACCTACATAGACAGCTGGTAAATCAGTAGAGGTCTGTGTAAAATATCCTAGCGCTTTTTTTTTTTTCCATCTGAAGCAGGAAATTTGTTCTAAAATATGCTACTTTATGGGCCCCTGCTACATCAGCCCCATACCGCGCCCTAGGACCTATATCCAGATAGGCAGTCCGAGTTCATCTGCTTATACACATCTTCACAGTGAAGTATTNTTATGGGCCCCTGCTACATCAGCCCCATACCGCGCCCTAGGACCTATATCCAGATAGGCAGTCCGAGTTCATCTGCTTATACACATCTTCACAGTGAAGTATTCTGTTCCACTCACTATTATCACCTACCTGGTAATGAGATACTAGTTATTATCCCCTTTATCTTCAATTAAAATTAATTCCTGATGATATTTGTGAGCACAGCAGAGAAGTAGGAAAGACGTGCCACATACAGAAGCAGCATGAAATACTGTGCTACTGTTAAGGGCATGTACTCTGTTAACCAGTTCTTTCTTTTACTTTGTTTTCCCACTAAGATAAAGAGCTAGGACTGGATAAAACCCAAGAAGTGAGGTTATATTTTGAACACAAAAACTGCCTTACAGAACACATTTTCACAATTAAGCTTGTTAACTTCTTTGGGGAAGTACCTTATGCTTATAAATGGGCACAGGGACTTACAGAAATTAGGAGACCTTAAACAGTTTCACAATAAAAGACAGCTAGGAATTTCACCACATCTAAACACATCAGCAAATCCTCTCTCCACAGCCATGCCAATCTCCACAGAAGCACAGAGTACAAGCACCTCTGGTCAGAGTCAAATGGGTTAAGTAGGCTTTTCTTAAATAAGAATGGAAAAAAGTCCCCAAATCAACCAAAAAATATGCAATAACAAAAAAAAAAATCAAATAAACTGAAAAGCCCAAGATTCTCTGCCTATGAATTACCAGAGCTCTAATACTGTTAAAAAAAAAATTCAGGGGGGAACAGAGTGACTTATGTATGCCTGCATAGCCTTTCAGCAGGTATTAGCACATCATTACACCTGAACTAACAGACTGTGTCTCTCAGCAGGATTTATTAACACAGCACTAGATCTGAGCTAGACAAACACATCTACATCAATTTGAGATGTACTGGAGCACCAGCAGAATCCCTTAATTTTTCCCAACACCTGCCTGCAAAGAGTCCATACACATAACCTTAAGCAGATAATAAAAGCCTACAGTATGTACACCAGTAAAAGTGCTCTCTCATCCTTTTACCTATGCATCAATAAGCTGTGGATATGCATTTGGTAGCTTTTGAAAGGAAAATAGGAAATTTCAGAGCAGGAAAGCTTCTGCCAGCAGAGCATGGTAGAACAGTATGTGTCTATACAACCCACAAACTGTGGTTCGTGACGTATTTTTGAGAGGCGTATAATTTTGCTCCAGACAAGACTACTGTAACAGCCATTTGACCTGAAACAGTGTCTGAAAAGTCACTGAAGATATCCAATTGCAGCCTTGGTACTGACCCAGCAAAGCAGAAACATGCCTTAACTGTATGTTGACCCAAAGAACATCAGACAAGAATGATGACAGGCAGGGACAAACACACATCTGCACAGAGTATACAGCACAAGAGCTCTAATTAAAAGCACAATTATGATCAATTGAAAAAAAGGAATGCTCACAGGAAGAAAAGACTTCAAATGCCAACACAAACTAGGCAAATAAAAGGCATACTTCAAAACTCCTGTTTCAGAAACCTGATGTTATCTCTCCTAACATGAAAGTTAATGGCTAGAAAAATAACCCACAAACCTCTGGGTAGAGGCGTCTGCCTTGTTTTCCTGAGAAAACACAGGACTTAAAACCAGAACCCTGAAATGCCCATAACCCGTGAAGGTCTGCAGATGTCCTGTTGATGGAGGGAAGACAGGAAGTCTTGCAGTAAGTTTCCTATCCTACAGTGGCTGTGCTGTAGATCCAAAAGGTGGCAGATGAGAAGTTTCAACCAGGAACATTTCTAGTGGAGCAGCACATTAAAAGAGTGTTTCATTCAGGCATTGCTGATTTTGAAACACCTGGGGAGCTGGAATCATAAGCACCTGCTGCCTGTAGCCACCTGCTAGAGGTAGGCCATTCTATAATATACTGATATTCTCAGAAGCAGAAAAATCCAGATATACAAGATGAACAAAACTAGCATGCTTGGGTACAAAGAAATAAACCACAAGGCTACCCTCATACAGCATTCCAATTTAAACACATTCCAATTTTGCTCGATATATTTTATCACCTAATATATTTCCCATGAAAAAGCACAAAAGAAAAATTACCATCATGTTTTAGCTTCTCTTTTCATAATAGTTCATTACTTGATGCTTACTGCAGCAAGGCATTTGACACAATTAACCTTGGAAACTTACGTCTTGGAGAGGAAATTAATAAAGCCAATGCATGGCAAATTATCCATCTATGATTACACCAAAATAGAGAAGGACCTCCAAAACTTCTTGAAAAATATTTTGCTCCAAGTTATTTATTGCTAGCATTGTTATTCATATTTCATCCAACCACTCAATATGCTAATTGAACTACTACTTTATCTGCAGTTGTTATTTTCTGTGACATCAAGAAACATCATATTTCACTTTAAATATCATCTACCTACTAATAATAATGGTGGTAATAAGTCACCACTGAAGAATGAAGTGGTGTTGTCTCCAAAAAGCACTTCATTCTGCTCACACCTTACACAATCAAAATTAATTTTATTTTCTACCAATCTCCCTACCAGGGATCATCTCCCAAAACACAGACTCTTGATGCAATCCTTCCAAACCCCATAAAAAACAATCAAAATAACCCAAACCCCCAATCCTCCTTCATACAGCAGCCCTGAACTAGCAAACTCCATGTAACTACTGAACCAGCCAACAGAGAACAAAACCGAACAGGTGTACATTGATTGCTTTGCTTAATCTAAAAATTAAACATAGGTTTATTACTTAACTTGCATTAAAGGTTCACCTCTTCAACTAACACTTGTATGGTCCCTACACGTGAGCAGTGACAAAGGTTGGAACAATGACTTGTGCACAGGAGCAACAGCAGCCACAAGAAGCTGAGTTGATCACCCACTCCCATGTAACCAAGGCACAAGTCCATGCTGTGCAACCTGTAACACAGTAGTAGTTCTCTGGCACATATTGGAGCAATTCAAAGCCCATTTAGCACAGTAGTAGTATACTTGAACAGCTACATTTTTTTTCATGTCTTAAATGTTACGGTTTGCAAAGGTGTGGTTTATGTCCATTAACATTCACTGATATAAATTATGCACTTTTAAACTATCTTCTTGATAATTTACCAAAGTGAATTCCAGAAGAGCTCACATGACTAAAGCTCACTACAGGTCAGAAAAGCCCAGACTGACTGTGCAGTATAAACCAATACAGTGAATTTTCATACACAGAGTAGGTCTGTCAGAGAGAAGACAAAATGAATAAATAAATATCTAATTTACCCTTGTTTCCAAACATGGACTGTAGTAGCCTGTGTTTCTTCATAGTTGTGTTCAGCAGAAAATCCACTGTCTTGAACCCACTTTTATATATGGACCACACATTTATATATGAGTATATACTGCATATATAATTTATGAGAATATACTGTTTGCATTTAGAAGAGGTGCCTCTCAAGATAAGAACAGTCAAAACATCAGATGAAATCACCTGAACTTTATCTAGAAAAATCTGTAGTAATTCACTTAACAGGAAAGCAATTTTTAAAAACCCACTGATCAAACAGGTTGTATTATGTTTATTTCTCTGTCCTTTCCCCCAGTTATCCAACTATTTCACACTAAACATTTCACTCCCAAAATATGTAAGCATTTTTATTAAAATTAATAAAAAGGCTACAGCCCCTCTTCATAAAAAAACCCCCTATAACCATCCAAACAAGAAAACAAACAGGCAAGAACAGCTAAATTTCCTCAGCAGTTATCAATCAGAAACTGAGAAAAAACAAACCTCCTGTTGTTGAGAGCTCTCTACTTCTTCTTATGCTTTTCATTCCACTCTAACATAAGCACCTAACGCCTCTTCACATTTTCAAACCATAACACCCTCACTACCTCACTAAGTTTTAACCCATATACATTCCTTCATCAAAACATACCAATGATCATTAGCCTTTTAAGTCAGTTAGAATCTATTCCATGTTCATCTGCTTCTTTCAGACTTACCTGTACTTTAGTAAGAAAATGCTGGAAGGGTAAGAGCTGATAAATACTGCTAATGAGAGAAACAAAAATGGAAACACCTGGATATGCCAACACCAGCCATGTCTTCAACACTGGCTGTGAGTGACTCTAAATAGAGAGCACATGTTTATTTACTTATAGTAGATTAAGAACCATGGTCTGAGAATGAAGTTTTAAAAGTTTTCAGCTGACACAACTGGGATAGCTCTAACTGAAAAAAAATATCAAGATAGTGCACAACAACACTAAGGAAGAATCAAACATGGTTTTCTTTCAGAAAACTTAATAGAGGAGTAATTGATTGAGAGATGTATTCCTTTCACTAAAAAGATGTGAAAAATCAGCTACTGATCCTTTCCTTTAGTTTTATTTTGACATTCATTTTTATAATAAATTTGGAATTTTCCTGCCCTTAGTTTTTAAATTTTTATTTTTACCACCTTTTTAATTTGCTCTATTTTTGTTCCAAAATCCTCTGTTCTCTTTCCAAGAAGTATTTTTTTTTCTAATTCCTACCTTTCTACTCTCCCAGACAGCATTATTCTACCAAGAGAAAACAGCTACCCCTTTTGTCACCACCTAGCACATGCATGCTATGCTCACACACTGCCCTTCCCATCCATGCCCTCTCTTTTCACTCATGCAAGTAAACAGCATGTCTGTCACCTGTTTATGGATTGCTGGCAAGTTCTAGACCTCCAGCCTCATCCTTTTCCACAGGTGCCCTTCACTTCCCTTTGTCAAGCACACTAAATCATTCCTCATCTACCTTCCTTCTGGTATGTTGACTATGAGAGAGGTAAAGAGATAAAAGAGGGACAGAATTTACTTCATTTTGATCCCTCCATTCAGAGTTTTTCAGGAGTGGAGTGGATTGGATTCAGATACGTTCTCTCTTTCTCCTCAGGTTCTCAGAATATCTACAATATTCTTCATCAAGAAAGATATTTTATCAAAACGTCAGAACCTGTGATGGTTTATCAACAACTGCTCGGAACAGTAGTTCAACTATGAGAGAAAAGTAATATTAAAGTAGCACATAATATTAAAGGGGCTCTTTCTCCCAAGAGAAAAAGTGAAGAAAAATGTATCACAGCATAAGAAGTACTGAGCTTTGATCTTCTTCCTTTACCCCAACTTTTATGCTTTTCAAATGTAATAGAACCATAGACTCATAGAATAGCCAGGGTTGGAAAGGACCTTAAGATGATCTAGTTCCAACCCACCTATCATAAGCAGGGATACCCCACACTAAACCATGCCACCCAAGGATTCTTCCAACCTGGCCTTGAACACTGCCAGGGATGGAGCATTCATAGCTTCCTTGGGCAAACCATTCCAGTGCCTCACAACCCTAACAGGAAGAATTTCTTCCTTACATCCAATCTAAACTTCCCCTGTTTAAGTTTGAACCTGTTACCCAGC
>NDXB01005079.1:0-31843 GCA_002631895.1 Agapornis roseicollis
GGGAGGGCAAGAAAGGGGGGTTGAGTGAGTGAAGGAGCTGTGTGGTTGGTTGGGTTTAAACCACGACAGATAGAAATAGAGTTCTGTTCTTCAAGGTAGTCTCTTGTACTCCAAAAAAAAAGTGACATGAAATTCAGGTCCCAAACTTCCTGTTGTTTAACAGCAAACAACAAAACAACAGACTGCGGAGGAAACCCTTTTCTGTAGCTCCTCCATATATACAGGATTTGTTACTTCACTGCCATATTGCAGTAGCACCAGCCGAGCAGCTAAGATTAAAAACGTTGTCATGCTGTTTTCCACAGTTATTACAACAGCTACCTCAGCAACAAGCGCACAAAGGCAGCTTATGTGCTTACGAACACAGCGCTCAGCACAGCTCCTGAGGACTGCTGGAAGACAGAGAAGCCTCTAAAGCTTTTGGTGAAATCACATCTTACAGCTATTAAATGAATGGATACTGTACAATTTCCATAGCACTCCTCGGTAATGCAACTTACTCGCTCAGGAATACTTCTGAAAACAGAAGTTACCAGAATAAAGGCATCTGAGACACGGGCACTCAAAAGCAAATTCTCCCTTGCTGTAGACTCACTGACTTGAGCTGCAGTGCCTAACTACCCTTCCTAAAGAACTGGTTTAGCATTTTTGTCATTAATAAAGCACTGAATTCAATTAGAGCTGTTCTACAGGAATGCTGTCGGTTGCTGACCTGTATATGTCTGAACTGAAAAGCAGAATCATGTTTTGTCAGCTTTAAGCTTCAGAAACAATACACCTACACAAATAATGACACTAGCATAGAAAAGGCAGATGTCCCTGCAATAAACAGCAGAAAGGCAGCCAACTCACAAGATGATACAAGGCACACTGGTGCTCACAGGCTCTGCAAGCTCCACCTCAGTTTAGACATTTTGCCTTGTCATAAATGTTGTCCCTGCTCTATGCAAACCATTTCTTGCCATCGCAAACACGCCTTCTGCATCTTCCGGTACCTCTTAGAATTGTCACACACTGGGCCCAGCTCTGCGTGGACTCACTTCTCACCTTGACTACTGCCTCTTAAAGCTTCTTGGAATTGAAACAGTAAAGCAGCACTGCAGCTTTGCAAGTATTTTGACTACCATACACTCAGAACATACTGTGGAGCAGAGCTGTACCATGCGGTACAGCATTACATGCAGGCTAAAACAACTCTCCCTTCCAGCACTTCAATGAATTTCATGTTCCAAGAAACGGTGAGAACAATGCAGCAGCAACAAGCCATGGAGCAACCCAACACTACATCGACAATTAACAAAATACGCTAAGTGTCAAGTTATTTCCCAGCACCATTTGGTTTTGCTTATCCCCAGTATGCAGTTAGGAAGGTTTTGGCAGCAGTCAGCACTATAGATCATAACTCACGTGGCATCTGTTCCTCCCCGGAACTGCACACTGAGGTCAGGATTTGGGACAGGTCATCACCACAGCTGAATTCACTACTGAACCACTATCACAATTTTTAAGTCTATTGTTGTAACACTAGAAAATGATATCTGGATGTAAGGTGTTTGATTCCCAGTAAAAACACTAGCATAACAGTCAGCTGCTGCCAATCCCACATCAGGTCAGCTTGGCTCTTTACAGAGGAAAGCATGTGGTTCTGTGAACAGAAGTGCATGCATTGTAAGAAAATAAATGCCTTTAACTTGCTATTTCCAGAACTTTCCTTTCTCTTTTAAAGAGAATGAAAATGTTCACCTTTAAAACAAAACACTTGCTATACCCACATATGGCAAGACATGTGCAAATTATGCTGGCAGCACAATATAATCACTTTTTGCACACAGTCTGTGTGCAAAACTATATTCACAGCAGTAGTAGCTCCTGCTCAGTGCACAGGGGCTTGTGCCTGGAGCACGGCCTATTGATACATTGCCAGCCATTCATGTGTACACTCACTGCAAAATGTGTGCTTCTCAATTCAGAAAGATGGCAAAACAGCAGTAAAAAAACCACAACCTTAACCGGTAGTCTAGCAGTAAATTCTGTAGGGATTCCCATCCCATTTTCTTTCTTCTCTTCCTTCCAAATGTGGGGTTCATCCTTTTCTCTACGGATGCTCTAAACACAACATCTAGTGAGCAAAATACAACCATGAGGAAAGCAGACAGGAACTTGGGTAAACTGCAAACGTAATGAAAATTGTTCATATTGCGACGTGAAGAGAATGTGGTTCTCCTCATGGAGTGTGCCAAGGACCTCTCAGTTAACTACGACACCTGCATCACAAAACGCTGCATCTCCCTCGCTTCCACCCTCGATCAAGGCATACTGGCAACCATGCTTCAGTTAGTCACCCACAATCTTGTCGTTGTTACTGCCAAACACAGCTACTTCATTTGATAAAATGTACTGAAAGGAGGGCTGCAGGAAGGGATGATGGCACAGGCAACAGCTAACTCAAAACAATGTCTGAGAGGGCCATCATCACATAACAGCACTTCAAATCACCTTTACCATTACTAGTCTCAGTGGGATTTGTGCACACAGACAAAGGCTGTTCCAATTGGCAAGTGTAATGTTCAGGTTTCCTGGGTTCTTTTCTGACTGGGATTGCCTACACCTTTTGGCTCCCACTAAGTGTTGATCAGGGAATGCCACACACCTGTATTTAAGTGGTAGGCAGGACCACGGCTGCTGTGGAGTTGTAAGTGGAGTTTAAGGTTGCTGGGCTGGGGTTGTGTGAAGTTGTTGGAGCATGTGAAACAATGCTCTTGAGTTAGTCCCTTCTCTGGTAAATCAATATGTTCTTGAGATCTGTCCTAGCATGGAGTGGTGAAACTCCTCAGAAGAATGCATACTGAAAATAGTGTTCTAGCTCTGTTTGTTTAGTAGCTTTGAGCTAGGTTGGGCTGATGGCCTGTGTGGCCAGCCCAAGCCAAGCAGGGCCTATGAAAGCTCAGTCCACACAGATGGTTAGTTTAGTTCTGGCAATGATTTTGCTTCTATGATTTTTTTGTCCTGACTGGCTGAACTAGGAATGGACTGCCCCCATGTTCCCATGTGGTTTTATTTTTCTATGAGTCATTTCAAAGTACCACTGGCAGCTGTATTCCTCGCTTTTGGCTGGGTTTTTTCTGTAACTCAGAACTTCACACACACTGTCGCTGGGACAGTAAACAGGAAATGCAAGTAAAGGAGGAGGTGTTTAATTAAAACGAACTCATTTGCTAATTTTGGTTTAGAGAATGAAATGCTCACTGTCAATAGATCAGTATTTTCCACACCGAATTCGCTGAATGTTACAGCATGTGAAAGTGAACATGTGATGGTGAAAAACTTTGGCTGTCTATATGCTGGTATCATTACAGGTTTCTCTCATTCAAGAGAATGTGTTCTTCTATCTGAGTGGGAGCCCCCTTCTATTGTGGTAAGAGTAAACTTTAAACCTGGCATAGGTTACAGGAGAAAGTTAGTCTAAGCAGAGCCCTTGTTTTCAGTGTTTACACTTTTGTGCCCTTAATCATACTCAGGATTTTTAAGTCGAAAGCACCCCTTAGACTCTAGACAGGCCAACTTCTCCATACAGCAACCAACGTTTAAACTCCCTGACCTACTTATTTCCAAAGTGAAATCTTGCATTCTTTTGTATAGTATCCCAAGGTCCATCTCATTATGATCTGAACATAATGAAAAAAAAAGAGTATTTAAAAAACAAAACACAAAAAACCAAAACAAGGAATCCATGTGCAAAATTAAACTCCATGCTGTATGTATGGACTGGTCTCACATCATGTGTCTCATGTTAAACCAACCACTTCCTTTTCCCATTTTTTTCCCCAGTGCTAATCTGTGCAGAAAGCAATGAGGCAACAAACCACCTCACACTAGACAGAAGACCAACCAAGATAACTTGCAATGGAACATGTGCTTTCATAGGAAACACCATGTCAGTGATTCTCTCCAGCAAAGTTACAGCAAGGGAACTACAGCAGTTAATAGCTACCTCTGCTGCCAAACATCTGTGGTCTTAACTACAACTTGCTGCCAAGTCCAGCCTACTTCCTGACGCTGCTCAGCAGTGCCTTGCACAAAGAGCAAGGGGGGATGGGGAGAAGGTTGCTGTCCTGTCCCCTAGCTAAATGAGAAGAAAGAATCCCTGAGACATATGGTCTTGCATATAATAACCATCAGAGAGAAGCTGGGTGCAGTGTCAGGTTAGTGGGAATATTCTAATTATGCAATGTCTGAGCAGTACCTCATTTGTAGTCACTGAGTAAAACAAATGGAGACGACAAAACCGTGGGTCATCAAAGATGCATATTTTAAAAGCATGAGAACCTTTGCCCCCAAATTACCAAACACAACTTGAAGCCCATTACTTATCAAGTAATGTGAATAGGAATCCAGACAAACTGTTACTTCCCTTATCTTCTTTCTTTCTTTTATATATATATATATTTATTATTATTATTTTACTGGTAAGGAAAATCCGGCTTGAAGAAAATAATCACTAAAGTAACACTAAATTTCATTTGGAGCTGTGAGTGCTTCTTTTTAGGCAAGTTTTGGAGCATCCCTTATGTAACGGAACTGATAACCATGCAGGGATAGCTGACAAGGCAAATCTAAATCCCCGAGTACATGCATGCTCACACAAACTCGAACCATGTCAGTTATGTTGCTGGCTTATCAAGCTCTCTGTTCTCCAGGAGAACATTATATGGTTTGTAATATGTCAGAGAATGTCAAATTAAGGGCTGCACAGCAGTGAAGGATAGAGCAGAAAGCATTCTATTCCAGGCCATTGATTCCTTTTAACAACTACATGCAGTAATTCCCAAAACTACCTACTCAGTCTCATTCACACGGAAAACATAGAACAGTGTTAGTCCTAAGCCTTGCACCCACTACAGCTGTAGTATTAGACCATCCAAGGGGATTAAAGATGACTGATTTAAACAGAGTAATTCATTTAATGGTAACTTGTTGCATTTCTCCTCCCCCAACCCCCTTAAATGTTTAACAGTTTGCTTCCTGGATTCCCAGTGCACAAACTGAGCATATTTTCTTCCTACAGGAAATGATCCAATTAAGCTGATGTATAATTGATAATGAACTGTTTAAGCCCATTTTGCTCTTGAAACATCTTAAGAGCGTGTATCAGCTGGCTGACCCTCTTCCTCAGTCTGCAGCCAAGGGACACTGTTTAGGAAAGAAAGGGGAAGCAGATGCAGCACACTCTCAGCAAGGTAGTCTAGGGAGCTAGTCAGCTCTCATTAGTTGAGCTAGCTCAGGGGAGACCTGTTGACAACTTGAAAACAACACAGTTCCCAGTTACAACTCATTAACCAAGTTGCTTGTAACTTGGCCACTGACACACGAGCAGTTTAGAAGAGGCTCAGGAAACACTCCTGGTTAGAGATACTGCACATCTGCCAGAATGTCTAACCTTGGAGCACTAACTGTTGCTGTTGTTAAGCTTCCCTCTTCATCTCTATGAACTCTGCTGACCTGTCCTGGTGCTTACAGCAGGTAACAGCTGGAGATGTTGACTGACTCATGAGTTTAGTAATTCACTATTATCACCCTAGTGCAAAAGCTAGGGTGATGTGCTGCTGCTTCTGAAGAAGTGCTGCTGACAGTTTACCTGGTGCAGCAGGTGCCAGACTGACAGCAAGGCTGGAACACACTTTTGTAAAGTCCTGCAGTAAGTTTTACAAACCTTAAGGCAAAAATTCTCCTTCACTTGAGAGAAGACAGCTCTTGTCTACCTGAACATAACTGACTACTACTCGGTAGGCTCTGTCCTTTTCCCTCTCCTCTGGCACCAGCTCACTGTCCAACACAGGTCAATTCCCTCTCTCCCTGCTGAGCTTTATTAGACTGCAAGACATGCAGGTACAGGTCTGCTTTCCACCCAGTCACCCAACAAGCTGTGTGGTCCCTCTGTCTGCTAGGCACTGGGGTATAAGTGTAGTGACAATGACTGTCACCACATTCGAGATGAGAAGTGACCAGTCAGATATTGAGAGCTGCTGTGTGCCCCACTGCCCCCACACATTTTACGTGTCCCTGCTGGTCTGAGTGTCATCCATGTAACTTAAAGGTAGGAATGCACTGCCATGCATGGTGCCTGATACAGGAACCATCTAACAAACACAGAAACCCCCTGGATATTCAGTAGATACCCTTCACTGTTGCACAAATGAACCTGAATGTGAGAAGGATTTTCTGACTGTTCTTCACAACCGGAGCAGATTTCCCTCTATCAACATGAGTTTCACTAGAAAGAATTCTTATCATTAGGCAGAAAGATTTTTACAGCACTGCCTGCTTATCCTGCTTCACCAGAAGTCTGCCACTGGCTATGCTATGAATGTGGTTTTTTTTAAAGAACCCTAGATGCATTTATCATAGAATAGCTTGGGTCGGAAAGGACCTTCAGATCATCCAGTTCCAACTCCCTGCCATGGGCAGGGATGCCTCACACTAAACCATGGCACCCAAGGCTCTGTTCAGTATGGCCATGAATACCGCCAGGGATGGAGCATCCACCACTTCTTTGGGCAGCCTAGACCAGTGCCTCATCACCCCCACAGTAAAGAACTTCCTCCTTAGATCTAACTTCAACTTCCCGTTTCATTTTAAACCCATCACCCCTTGTCCTATGCTACAGTCCCTGATGAAGGGTCCCTCTCCAGCATCTTTCTAGGCCTCCTTCAGATACTGAAAGGCTGCTATGAGGTCTCCACACAGCTTCTCTTCTCCAGGCTGAACAGCCCACATTTTCTCACCCTCTCTTCATATCACTCAAGGCTCTGTCCAACCTGGCCTTGAACACTGCCAGGGATGGAGCATTTACCACTTCTTTGGGCAACCTGTGCCAGAGCCTCACCACCCTCACATAAGTAACTTGTTCCTTGTATCTAACCTGAACTCCCCGTTTCAGTCTAAAACCTTTTAATTCTTTATTTAACTTTGCTGCTTCTAGGTATACTCATTTGATAGTTCTAAGCAGCCGCACTTCAGCATTGGAGCTGACATCCTACAAACACTACGGTCTCTTTTCCCCAGGTCAGAGAAGGTGGATACTTAAATAAGTACTGAGACATCTCATCATGTGGGGCAAGGTATCACAGTCAGGGGTGCTACCCAGTTCAGTGCAGGCATTGTGAGAGAAAAGCTCTGCCTGAGACAGGAACTACTGATGTGTCATTACTGTGTTCCTTCCTCCCATCATGTCCTCCCTTGCAGTTACCCTGGCACTCTTCCTCCAGTTGTTGTGACCCCCACTGCTGCAGTGAGATCTGCAGCCCTGAAGGCAGCAACCCAGTTAGAGCTGCAGGGGGGCTGCCTGCACGCCATCAGTACCTTGCCCTACGGCATCCTGCCTCTCCATAGCTATGCTAAAGGTTTGAGACTGTTTCTCTGATAGGTGCAATCTTATCTTGGCCAAACTTACAACTTACAACTTTATGCTAAGGGTTAGGATTTTTCCCTGAGGGGCTCCACCATCTTGGAGACATTTACCTTCAGTTTAAAATGTTCTAGGTGATGCAACTTCTCAGCTTGCATGTCTTTATCAATGTTGGGGAGGTAATAGTGTTTGTCCAGTATGTTTAAATAGAATGAACAATTCAAAACTGAGCACCTGCAAACTGACTAAGCAAAGGGAGCTTAGCAATTCCATTTCTAATCCTTCTTGGATAGAATTCTTCTTAAAGATGGAACACTTCTAGACTGAACTTTTTAAAACTGACTGTATACTCTCTCCAGTTCCACATCTATCAGTTCCTGTAATCTTATCTGATACGTTTTTGTGGGGTTTCTTAAGTACAAAATGTATTTTAACTTCCTGTATTAAGCGCTGCCAACTCACTTTAGCATGAAAATGTGTTTTAGTCTACTTAGAACTGTCACACCCTAATAATATAATTAGACACAAATGAGTTCCAGCAGTGTAACTTTTAAAGGTGCAAGCCTTGTCCAGTTCTGCCTGCAGAGACAACCAGGCACTCACAAATCAGTAGGTCTTGCATTTGCTTTAGCAAAAGGGAAGTGGGGATCCTTCACTGCTTTTGTGTCTCAGAATGTGGCACACAAAAGCAATTCAGATTTGCTGAGCTGTGGAAACCACATGCACAGAAACATGCCACAGAAGAGGGTGAAACAGGATAAAATTGCAGAAAAAAATGGAAAACACCGTACTGATTTGCAGTGAAGTGTCACAGGAACTTTACAGAAACTTCAGCCTTAGCAAAGTTCCTCTCTTGTCTAAAGACTCCATGTATTTGATTCCAGCAGTAGCAGCACCTTGGCTCCCAGGCCTTAATTTAAGGGCTGCTTGTTACTCTCCCAGTCACTGTTTCACAGGTGATGAACAGTTCAAATGAGCAGCGTTCAGAATAGCAACATTTCTTGCTTCTCTGAAGACAAACCACCTTCTGCTCCCCTCACCAGGGAGTCCCATGCTGGTTTCTGAGTTACAGGAAAGAGTTTACCCAATGCCTGAGCTATTACCTAATTCTCTCAGGGCTGTTAGCTCTATAGTTTCTAGTTGCCTTGCAGAAACTGACCCCTTAGGGGAAAAGTGAGTCTGACTGAGCTATTTAATAAGCACAAAGTCTGCACAGTTTCTCCTGGTGACAGCACTGGTTTAGGACTGTATCTGGGGAGATGCAAGCGAGGTTCTCTTGATTTAGCTTTACTTACAGCTCAGCATCCTTGTATTGAGAGATGCGCAGCCTCACCAACACTCCCCCAAAGCCAGGTAGGAAGGTGCTATTTTGGTTCTGACAGATGGACTCAGAACTAACAATGTAAATGACAAATTCCCAAATGGTTCTTTATCAAATGGGTTTAAAAAAAAACAAAAAAAAAAGTTAACGCAAAGCTTCTGTAGGATGGAAGGGTAAAAAGAATGGGTTTCATTTCCTTATATAGCCCTAAAATGCCACATTGTGGTATAAACTATGCACTCTAGAACCCCTACAGTTCACAATGCTATGGCTTGCTCATGAGGCCATACTGCACATAATTATCAGCCAAACTACACCCGTAAACTGTTCCTCATGGCATAAGAACTTGCCTTCAGCACTTTTCTTCCAAGCTCTAGACTTCTGCTTAGATTTATTTACCCTGACAACGCTGTTTAGTTACTACTTCATAAAGTTAGGTATTAGGAATGCCAGAAGAGCTGGAAACTTCACAAAGCAGTCGTCCTTTTACAGAAGTCTGCAGAGTCTTGAATCATTTGTTGATGTCACTCAACAGAAACACAACACAGCATGGTGTGCTTAAATCCTTACTTGCTTCACTGGGATTTTATCTGAACTAAGAAGGTGGTCAAAACACAGTGTAAGCTTTTCAACATCTGAGCTACGTTTTCTTTAACTGCTAATCTCAGCTCTCCTGAGTGTTAATCCCCTGCCACAATTAAACATGTTTTGTTTAATATAAATCAGAATAATTGCTTAGCCTTTAAACACTGCAGAAGCAGGTACTAACAGATACTCTATGTTTATCACTTCATTTTTCCATCAACAAAGTAACTGATCAGCTCTTCTGGAATTTGCTACAAGTTCAGCAAGAAGATGCTAGGCAGCCAGAAGATTCCCTTATCTGAGTTCGGTAGAGACAAACCAAGTAAACGCTTTGAGCAGCTCCTCCAGTCATTCCTGCTGAACAGCTGTGGGTTGTAGTTTTGCTAAAGGGTTTTAACTGTTGGGTTGCTGCCATTTCTGTAAATGGTGTATTTTTTCCTGAACAAGAAATGTTCAACAAATGTTCATGGAGGGTTTCACAACTGCACCTTAGACACCACACTTTGAGCAATACTTCTGCATGTTTGTGATGTGGGTATTTCGTTTTCATCTCTTTTGAAATTAGCTTTCCCTTTTATGACGAGTGTCTCTTTGAGCCTGTATTCTCTAAGTTCTACACTGAAATGGATTTATAACTGTGACTAGAAAGGGAAAATTAGTATTTCATGTTTAGTTAAATCTGCTTATAAATTTTATAGTGCAATGAGAATGAACCGTCACAATTGCTAAGAACCCCTTCAAAAGAAACTGACTTACAAGTACAGCGTACCAAAACCTCATGTTGATGATACAGCCACCACACATAAAACACACAGACTCAAAAACAAAACCAACCACCAAGCAAAATAACTCCATCTATAGATACTTCTATCCACATTCTGTGGTAAAACAGGGACATTGTCAGGGTATCATTTTCTCACTACTTCAAACAGATACATTTAATGTGCTTACCAGATAAGAGTAAAAGGAGAGCTCCAAATGCTTTGACAGCTAAATGAAACTCTGTTTAGATTCAGTGCTTTTCAGAAAGCTGTAAACAGTATTCAAGCCTCTAAAAGCTCTTGGGAGCTATTTAATCACTAGCATTAACTGGTTTTGTTTGATCCTTTATCCCCACAAACAAGACTGATGCAGGTAAGACTGAATTCAGTAGATGTTTCCTATCAGAAAGGCCTTCTCATGCTCCTTTATCAGCAATAATATTTTCCACTGCTTTCCCCTCTCACCCCCAAGACAGCCACAACATAAGAGTCTTTTTATGGACAGAAATCTGCAGTAAGAATACCTGTTCTGGCCGTATTCTGTTAAATAAAACCCTGAACAATTCAGGAGTTCAGTCACAGTTTAAAGGAACAGGCAATGCATATAAGATGTAGAATAGTGTATTTGAAGTGTATTTTTCAATATAGTCCATGCCAGTGCTAAGCTGTTATCTTAGAACGAGATGCTGCCATTATGTGTGTCTTTTCTTGCTGTACAGCTAGGATATGCACAAATCTCGGAGTTTTACACCTGGATTTTCCACAAGTGCCAGAAGAAGCTGGACTGAGGCTTGGGCAAACACCATCTGACAACTCTTACCAGAAAAGCTTCCCTCGCTCTGTCTGCAAAAAGGTGAAGATGCCTGAAAGCTCCTGGGAGGTCTAAAAGAGTCAGACTGGAAATGCTACTAGCCAAATGCTGCCCTGGAATACCTTGGATGAGAAGAGGGGCTAACAGGACAACCTACAGGTTATGCTAACCTTCTGCATGTTTGAGTTAGACTCCTCAAGCTGAGCTCTTCAGAAACCTCAAGTGATTATACTCCTGCTGCTGCTTCTTGCAGTAACCAGAATGGAGAACCCTGACGCCTTGGAAATGTCCAATATGCAGGTCAGTGACCCCTGATGGAAGGAAAACTCTGAACACCAATGTCTTTAGTACTTCATCTAGTTCTGTCTTGACACACACGTTTTGAAACGCAGTCTCCCTGGAAACGTAACATAATCAATCAATAATCAGCTCTTATAAATAAGTCTATCATTAGTGGCTTCAATGTTGCTTCACTTCACACTAGCAGGGTAACTTCTAAGCCTTTAAAATGGCACAGAAAGAGATTTTTAAAGACAGTACCACATGGGATGTACCGTCTTTTCAAGAAAATAAATGTCACTGCGTGAAAAGGTTGATTGTATTTCTTTAGAATGTGCAAGGAGGATTCTAAAATTACCTTTATTTCAAGCAACAAGAAGGAAAATAAGCTGGTTCATTCTGACATTAACTTCCACAAAAAACACACTATTCAAGGGAAGTGATCAACTCATGACTGTGTAATATCCTGTATGTGAGTCGTATCCTTTCTTTATTAAAATAAAAGAGAAAAAGGAAATGAATTATAGTGGGATCTCTCTCAGAAAAAGGATTTAATGATGGCTTTTGACTTGACTTTTGACAAAAAGTTTTATTCCATCACGCTGCCTACAGGCAGCAGCAGGAGCACTGTTAACCTTGCGTAACACACGCACCTTTAGTTTAAGATGAGGCAAATAAATTGCCTCCCTATAACTAAAGGTGTCTTCTTGACACCTATCTAAAATACTATCAAGCCACTGACCCTAACCAAAATGTTCCTTTTGTTTTGATCCCTTTTTGCAAACCAGGGTAACCAGTTTAGCGGTCATGGGAGTTTCTCATGGCATGCTGTAAAAAGGGAACTGAAAGTTCTACTGCGTACTGGGAAAACAAGTGGTTAAAGTCAAGACTGAAGTATGTATTTAAAATGCTCCTCTGTATATGAAGATTTGGGCAATTCCTGAATTGCTCTCATCCCTCATGATTTTAACCCATTGCTCTCAACTCTAACAAGCTTGATATTGTTCAGACTAAACCTGTACCAGTCATTCCTCAATCCATCCCTCTCAAACTCACCACACTTGTATGGAGTCCCCAGACTCCTTGCAAGGTCTGAGCATGAGTAAGTACAGAGGTGGCAGGCAACATTAATTTATAGAACTGCATGTCTAAGATAAGGAGAGAACTTAGCTTATTTCAGTTACTTTTATGAACCAGTTCTGCTTGGAAAAGTAAGTGGAACGGGAGAGTAAGCTGTAATCTTGAGGAAATGGTAAGCTTGTTGCCTGATACTCACAGAATTGATTATGCCTTTGAGTGTCTGGAATCCTCCAGTGACAGGGAAGACTTGCTCTTTTGTGTCAGCAATTTTTTCAAGCTTTGGAGAGAAAACATGTTCGAACATGTGAATCATTTGGCAAACGAAATTTGTCCCATTGCTTTTGACCCTTAAAATGTAACTGGATGTCTAAAACCAACTCCCATCCACTCTGAAAAGAGAAAGAAAACTTTGAGTTCCCTCACAGCTAACTGACTTTTCTTAATGGGAGAACTTACTACAACCTACTGCAGCTAACAAAACCATACAGTAGTGAGCCACTGTGTCAAACCACCACACTAAGGAAACCTTTGAGAGCCGTACCTTGGCAGTGATTTTGTAACTTTCTAGAATTACCTTCCCTGTTTGCTCCATCTTCCATTAAAGAGCCTTTCTACGTGGCTTCTATAGTAAAGTCTTTTGTACTTCTCCATTCAAGTGACTTTCACAAGAGTAGCTACAGCCTTCATTAGGACACAGCAACTCTGGAAGAGCTTTCAATCAATGAAGGACATGGATCCATCTTCCTTTTTATCATCCCAAGGTTGTTATACATGCTGTTTGCAGCTTGTCTATAGCTCCTCTGATCATGCCACTTGTAGCTTAATCTAGTTGCCATCTTAATGAAAGAGGTTCTGCCGGCATCCTTTCCTGCTGGCAGCTACTAGTTAGCAAGGGTATTTCCGACAGGTCTTCTCAGCAATGAAAGCAACACCCACACCTTCTATTTATGTCTAGGTACACAACTGAGTGTCTGCTTCCTGAGCCACAGAAGACATCATACTGCCTAAAATGCAACTAAAATTAATTTATTACTTGATTTTGATGTATACAACCTTGTGACAAGGTATTGCCAGTAATCTACATTAGTAATGCTCTTACCTGTTCTTGTATGAAATCAAGGACACCAACACAGTAAACTCTAGCTCCCAGCTCCCTGGATTTCTTTGCCTGCCCCAAAATAGAACAGAGGAATAAGCAGTTTTTCATTCAAGAGGCAACACCCAAACTCTTCAGAACATAACATGCATTTTCACCTAGTGCTCACCTCTTTCTCTGCATGCAAGGGAATCAGACCATCTAGCTTGCCATCTGTCAGTGCAATGATGATACTAGAAAGCCTTGAGGCTCCTTGCTTTGCAATCTGCATGTTGGCCTGAAAACAAAAAATATTTATCCAGCTGAAAATTACACCCAAGCTTTTAACCAAGGTTCATCTTCTAAGTGAGTACAGCATCTGAAACCACACTCAGCCTCATCTTCAAACCCATCTTGTGACAATCTTCTGCCCCTCTTTCACTCACTACTAACAAGGAAATCATTCATCAGTGTTTTCCAGTCACCAGTGAGCCCATTTCCAAAGTGCCGGGGTCACTGACTGATCAACACCTGGAAACACTTGATTTTTTCAGGACAGATGCTCTCTGAGTTGTGAAGCTCACCTCTCTTTAGATCCACCATAAGGTTTCCTGTGCTACTCCCCACATTTCAAATGCCAGTCAGTAGCTTCCAGGACATAAAAAGAACTAAGTTGTTTTTTTTTTTACATGGCAACAACATGTGTTTGTCTGGTTTTTCAGCCCCTATATCACAGGTACAAATTTGGCTTCACAGGCCAAAGNCTACTCCCCACATTTCAAATGCCAGTTGGTAGCTTCCAGGACATAAAAAGAATGTCTCAATACTAAGTTGTTTTTTTTTACATGGCAACAACATGTGTTTGTCTGGTTTTTCAGCCCCTATATCACAGGTACAAATTTGGCTTCACAGGCCNCAGTAGCTTCCAGGACATAAAAAGAACTAAGTTGTTTTTTTTTTTACATGGCAACAACATGTGTTTGTCTGGTTTTTCAGCCCCTATATCACAGGTACAAATTTGGCTTCACAGGCCAAAGGAAGAAACTAAGTTTTTAGCCGTAACACTTAGATCCGCGCCTTCAGGGTCTGAGTGGTTCAGCAAAATCACAAAGCATCCTTTAACTACACATTCTCAATAAAACACAAGCAGTTGGGAACTCCATAATTAATACAGTCTAAAAGTAAGACTAGTTGTCTTGAAAATGCTTATCTGTGCAGTCAACTCTCCATAAGTAAATGTTCTAGAAGGCTCTTTAAGGCTCACAGCCCCACAGAGCTGTCTGTGACTATTTACCATGTAATTGGTATGCTGTGTTAGCTGTTAAATTCACGACAAAGAACTGCTCTCTACTGTGAAGGATCAAGTCAAAGAAATTCCATATGGCCATTTTCTATGATGGCTAATCTTCTGCATGGGATTTGCATAGTATCTGAGCAATCTTGGAACCACATAGGAAACCAAAAAGATTTGAGTGTAACAGACTCAGGCACACAATCAATCCATTTACGTTACAGGTTATAGCTGCTGTTATCCAAAGGGTAAGAACATGGGATATTCTGATTGCAAGAAGATGAGTAAAACCTACCTGTTTTAATCCTTCATGTATGTATGTGTCACCTGCTGGTTTCACCTCCTCCAAATCCTTAAGACCTTTCTTGATTCTCTCCCTGGAAACAGAAAAGCAGGCGATTGTTAGCATGATCCGAAGTGGGGAAAGAGGTTAGTTTATTGATGCGAAAGTTAGCCTTTGTCAGAGAGGAGAGGTGACATTGAATTCTGTAAGATATAGCATTTAGCTGAGATACCGTGTGGAGGCAGATTTTGTATTCACAACGGAAGCTGCACTGTGGTAACAGATATTTTAGACCTAACTAACACAATATGCCTCAGTGAGTCAAAGAGCTAGAATCAAGTAAAATTGATTCAGACAGAGTAGGTATTGCCAAGAAGTGGCAAAGCCTCAGCATTAAATAACCCAGTGGAAATGTTGTTGTATTAAGTCTACTTTGCTCAATTAAACCAACTTCACTTCCAATCACGCTCCAATTAAAAAAGAAATCCCCTAAACCAGCAGTTCTGTTTCTAGAGAGATCTTCTGGGTCAGTACGCAGGTATTTAATGGAGCAGTACAGAATTGCAGGAATTACAGTCTAACAAAACAAGTATCAACAGGTAGATGCAGCATTTGCGAGACCCCTCTTGTATCCAAGGATGGAACTAGGATTACAAATAGTTTTGGAGGTTTCTTCCAACATTCTGGCTGTTTCTGTGACCTCTGATGTCACACTTACACAGGTCACTTGTATTTAAGGATAAGGTTGTGGCGTGACCTCTCACAAGCCTTTAAGAAATCTATCTTGGACTGCAAGCCACTCACTGAACTATGATGGTAAGACTGGAGAAGCTGGAAGGAAGCACAAAAGGAATTCTTTCAATTGAAATCAGCATGAGCAGGGCGAGAAAGGCAGAGACTTTACTGAAAGAATCAAATCTGCAAGTTCTCACGCAAGCAAATTTCCAGTGAAGCCCATGGTAAGTTGTGCTAGTAAAGGACAAGTAAAAACAAAGTAGGGACAAAAAAATTGGGCCAGAATATATAGAACACTGTAACAAACATAGGCGACAAAGAGGAAACCAGAAGGGTTGAGGAAAAGGAGGAGAAAATACATTGTAGGATGCGTGAAAGCTTTCCTTAGGGCATACAAAATGAGAAAGAATGCATATGCCTTTCGGCCTGAATGCCACCCACTAGTCATTTGTTCCACTGATAGGCTTCCTCTATGTTTAGAAGCTCTGTTTCAAAGTACGATCCATAGCTGTAATGAGCTCCCAATCACAGGATCAACCGATACAATGATGGGGAAGAAAGAAATATGGTGTTGAATATATGGAAGGGAAGAAGTTATGTAAGATAATACAATCTGCTTGATCCAAATATTTTACATTCAGCATCTATAGAAACAACTTGAAACTGATTATGTATGAACGCAGATTATAAACCACATACTTAGTGCTTGCCAGAAATGAGTGGCAGCACATCACAGGCGTTAAGTGTTCTGCTGCCAAGAAACAAGCAGCAACTGAAGTCCCAGTTTTCTGAAACAGATTTCATTTTGCAAAAATAGCTTTTGTACAATCAGTTCAGTTTTATTTATCTGAAATGTCTTGCGACCCGGTCACACAGAAATCTCTGGTGTTTCCAAGCCTCTGCCTACAAAGGGTTCCAGGAAAATCTTTGGCAGCATGAAGATTTTTTAGCTGCATTTAATCAGTCACTATCTCTTTCCCTTGGGGCTGGATAAGCCCAGCCAGATGAGACCAAGCTCCGAGCTGGTCAAGTACAAGCAAGTCCTGGTCCGGATGTCACAATGCCAGTGTGGGTGCGTGACTTGGGGGCCGAGCAAACAAGCCCTACCAGACAGCAAGAGAGGCTGTTTCAATCACATTGAAGCTCATGCCCAGCCAATTTGGAAGGTGGGCACATGAGGTCATGTCCGCCTAAATCATTCTGAGACTGGGACTCTTTAATCGACCAGCTATAGCACTTTGAAGCCCCTGCTCTTCAGTACTCTCAAAACTCTCCTTTCTCCTGTTTCGGTAATAATTTTCTTTAGCCACAAAAAATCCACAAAGAAGGTCTGTTTTTCACTTGAAATAACAGAGCCATGACCTCAGTCTGGGTGTCTGGATGCAATACAGTTTAGTAACAGTGATACAGGCTGAAGGACCACTGGGTTCACGGTTTAAGTCAGACAAAGGAAGGAGGTGGAAAAAGCAAAACAAAATCAGCAACTCACAGCCCGTCTGTGTTTGGGCTGAAGGAGTACAAATTTAATATCTCTTCCCCACTCAGCATATGTGCTGCATCACATCTCCGGTTTTCAGAAAAGACACATCTAATTTTTAATAGCTACCCTGTGTGTTCTCTCTTTTATGGAGCTTTCTAGCTACTTCACATCATTCTTCCAGCAGCAGGCAGCCAAACACAACGACAGCTAGAAGCTCTCTGTCATTTTGCTCTGCGCTAGTCCATGAGCAGGGGCTGCAGGAGTAATCCCAGCCTGGCTGAGGTCAGGAGGGGCTCTGGTGGCAGCTCTAGCAGCACCCACTGCTCTCACCTGTCTGGGGAACTCTGCTGTGCTCTACCTTGCTGCACCACAGCAACAGAGGCCATGTCTGCTGAGAGGGAGGTTGTGCCAACCCTGCTCAGGCCAAAGTCTGCAATGAGCTTGCCTTATATCTTCAGTGCCTCCTCAAGGCAGGGCACTGTGGAACTAAATTTAGAGTTGAAAACAGACCATTCAGTAAAAAGACATAACAAAGCAGCCCAGCTCTGCAAAGGCCTGAAGAATTCAATTTAACACCAATTAAACTGTTGCAATTAAACATGCTCCTTACCTGAGCATGCTTCACAATTCAGATTTGCTTTCAGGTCTAAATGTAACCATTTGCCTTTCCAAGTTGGAATTAACACCAAGGAAACTATCCAACAGGTTTATATAGGAGACGTTTCTCTGCCTAAATTCAGTCACACCAGGCTGCAAGGTCTTATTTGGGCAACTCAACAGGTACTGTTTTCATCATTGTTTGGCACTTGCTGGCAGTGGAAGATAGGGAATAAATACTTTATACTACAGCAGGATGTAGATCCCACTCAAGAGGACTGCAGACCAGGTACACAGCACCTTTGTTCTTGGTGACATGATACTGTCTTTGAGAGTAGTAACACTTAACGAAAACGGACAATCATTTGCCTTAAAGGAAATACATGCAGCTTCAGTGTGTAAAAAGAAAGCCTTACACTTGCTAGAAAGCAAAGCATGCTGGAGGACTGATTCTTAAAAAAAAAAACTTTTGTGATTCTAGATTAGTACTGCAGAGGTTAGAACCAGCTCCAGTTGTTGCACAGGCCTTGGGTCATACTGATTTAGCTGGGTAAAGGTTTAGCCTTGTATGGAACACCGAGTCTCCATCAGTATCTATGTAGCTTTAAGTAGTGGTGTTCTTAGCTCTTCTGGATGGGGAACAGTATCTTGTATTTCTTTTCCATGTTGCATTCTACCTATTGAAGTGCTGGAATCTTGACTCATTTTTCATTGTGCTGAGAGTATAAGCACTAGCAGGGAAACTGTGATTCCCATGAGCACATATTTATTGTCAGGAATGAGGCTGTGTGCCTGCAAGGCAACACACTTCATCTCTAACAAAGGCAAACAAAACAAGTACTTGGGTTTTGCTGCTAAGTATCACAACAGGAAAACACACAAAGTTGTTAGTGAAATAAATCAGGAGGGAGTGTTCTTTATCAGAAAGAGGGATGGTCACATCCCTGACCAACAGAGCTGATGTCATGGTGAAAGTAAACCCTGCACACTGGCATCCTCAGATGCAGAATTTGGAGGAGGCTCCTGCTTTCTGCATCTCTCAAATACTACACAGGGCTCAGCACCATTATAATAAATATTCTGCTTCAAACTTTAGGCCTCCTGCATGGGCTCCAGATGGAGAACACATTAAGTGGCCGACTTTGCTGTACTTCATACGCTCAGCAGAACATGCGCTCTGCAGATGGCTCTGTTTTGGCAAGTTTCTTGAACCAAAGCGCAGGGTTAGCTCATGTGACCGAGGCTCAAATACATGTCTTGCTAGATCGCATGTGTCTGTACAACAGAGGAATAGTCATCTCTAACCAGACTACAGACAAGCACGGCAAGATACTCAAGTGCCCAATTTTTCCACTCTCATTAATACAATCTTTCTTTAGCTCCAACAGGAGTTTCACTGAAGCAGTCAGCAAGGCTACTCCTGGCTGGGGATGTCAGTGAAATGCTGCAAAAGTGGATTTACAGACACCTGGAATTCTGCTGGCCAGCATACAGTTGGCCAGAAAAGAACACAGACCTCATTGTGCCATCTGGATGACATTTGTAAGAGTATCCACTTTTCCAAACAACTTGCTTTTCAGAACTAGTAGCAAAACTGAGCCCCAAATATGAATGCTCTAATCTTTGTTTAGCACTCAGTTTACAGCTTACAGCTGAACTTCACAGGGGAAATATGTATCTCTAAAATAGAATATAACCATTGTGAGAAGTCTTGTCCATCTGGATGTTGGTTTGTTGGGGTTTTTTTTTTCCCTATGTATTTATTATAGCATTGTGTGCACTGTGGTTAGCAGTGACTTCTGTTTCCAGAGTTATCCACATAGCACTGTTCACAGTCACAACATATTTGGTAATCTGGGGGCTTCAGCTCTATGGTGTGGGTTTCTTTATGTCCGCGGCTTTATTGCGCAGTAAAAACCAGCAAGAGCTTTGTGCAAACAATCAGAAGCCTAAGGCTTTTGAAACAAAAAAAAGAGTGCCCCACTTTGAACTAACTGCTGGGAATGAATTGTGGTTTCCTGACTTCTGCAAATTAGCAAGTAGTCAAGGGGAAAAACATCCCTGCAAGTCCAAAATGCACATAAAAAACCCTAGGCCATAATATCCCATAATCACACATATACACACCCATCCCCCAAACTGCACTGTACGTCGCATCCTCATCTTCTGTTTGGAACAATGGGAGTTAGACATTCTAAGTAATTTTCCTGTTAAGTTCTTTAATATTTAAAAGGACAGCTGTTCCTACTGTATCCATTCTTATGTACATATGTATGGCCACAGCTGCTAATGTTTCGTTCTTTCTTCTCCTTATAATTCCTCCTTAACAGTAAGGGCAGTAATTTCCTTTCCCTACCACAAAAGCATTGGCAAACTTTGTATTAAAGAGAAGTCCCACAAAGGAACTCACTAGAGCTGAAGAAGGTTCTCCCTATGCTTTAAAAAAGGCTTCCGAGAAAAACATGTTTCTTTCAATAGCTTCAAGTGTGCTACCACAGACACGCAATGAAAAAAGCACTTGTGTTTCTGTGGCTGGGCTCCAGAGCTCTGCCCATGCATTTCAAGCAGTCTGTGTGCTATCTGTGCTGACTCTTCAGGCCTGATAAGGAGTAGGCCTCTGACATGGATTACAGGTCTAATGAAATGGAGAGAAAGGATCTCATTGACTTCAGCAGTCCTCAGAACAGGCTTAGTGTCCTCTCCTGACCTCTCTCAAGTCATCTAGACAAACGGCTTATGATCATGTCAGTATCCAAGCCCACATGGGGAGAAGTGAACACTTGGCTTTTCTTAAATCAGACCACTTTTTTTAAATGATAAATCAAGAAGGGCTTAGAATTGGAGTTTTAGACATCCTGTTTCACTTCTGTAGCCTGAGGCATTTGTCTGTTCCCAAAGACGGGTCTCTTCAGTAAGTCTTGTACTAGCTATTATGTATCATCTATTAAAAACTAAATACCTACTTTATATGAGATTTTGGGAAACATTAATTTACCATTGTGTGCTTTACCTAGACACAAAAAAATGCTGAATACCTATACAGAGATGGGGCTTTATGAAAGTAAAAGCAAGAATAATTTCTCCTGCTGTGCCAACAAAGATGGGGAGTCATGCAGAGATGAAAGCACTACTTGCAGTTGCTCTGAAAAGCAGTGGCAGAGTTCATATCAAGAGTTTATTTCTTGTCGTTCTTCTCTTTCCTTTATTACCAGACTATCCATTGCTTTGTTCACAAAATTAAATCCAGCTCTGCACAAAGGCCTCGTGGCTGGCCACCAGTTAAAGGTATCAGTTATTGTTCAGTATCTTCTACTGTTCCTCTGATTTAATAAGAGCTCTTGGGGGGAGGATAGAGAGGGAGAATTAAAAAAGCAGTGCACTGACCTGTCTCCAGTTAATGGCATAATGACATGTGCCTGGGTGGAAAACACGATAAACGATAATCTCATCTTGGGGCTTTAAAAAAAGTAAAGAGAAAAAAAAGAGAAATGCATTTTAGGAAAAAGGAATGTACAGATGCGCAGCACTTCATTCACTTATTCATGCTTCATTAGTATTATCTTTATCCGCCAACTTCTAAAGAACATACTTTTGAACTGCAAACCCAAACGGAGAGAGGAATTAAAAGCTTTCTGTCCTCTACCCCTCACCCAGATGCTTTGAGAATGAAGTAGCAGAGCTGTTATTCCTTCTTGCCTGACTTCAGTTGTAACATTTGAGACCATCTTCCTTAAAAGTACCAGGGGAAAAGTCACTATAAAAAGCAAAACCGTATGAACTGATTTTATTAAGGAATTCAACCTTTGTTTGAAGAAGCCCACCTGTCTCTTCCAATGAGATCACAAGGAGTCATATCCAACTATCAATGGAAAACTCCTAAGAACTGACACTCTAGAAGCCCAAGACAATAACTTTCCTAAGGTAAGATACAACAACATCTCTACTACCCACTTTTAATTTTTATTCATGACAATTCCAATATATTATGGCTTATGCCAATGATACAACTTAAAACTATTGACATCATGGAAATATTAGTACTGGGTAGGTCTGCACAGAACTCATATCTTGGATTTAAGATCCAGCTTTGCAGTCTATCTGGTAAAGCTCTGTACAAACCTCTGAGACACTCTAAATTAAATGATAATGTAAATTGATAACGGTATTATCAATTATCTTAGTTGCTGCAAGCCGTTGCCAAACAAAACCTAGTCTCTGGCAACTGCATCACTGCCTAGTCCAAGTAACGTAAGACTTCCCTACTTGATATGCAACTCTCCCTGGGTAATAACCTCAAAGTTACCATTTAGTTAATCTGTCTTTAGCAGCAACGACTAAACAGTCCTCTTCAGAAGACATCCAATTTCTGTCCCCTTCTCCAAGCACTCAGACACTGTGAGGATGGAGGAAAATCCTATGAACACCCATTAGACCCAAGAGCGCTGCCAGACACAGGCCTTTCAGAATCCAGGTGACGGGCATGCAGCACTATTACTGCAAAACATGTTACAGACAAGTTGAACTGCAGAGCAGATGTGCTGCCATGAATTAATTCTTTAGGTCAGGACTCAAGGCAACTGCTATCAGTTGGTTCCTGGCCACCTTCTCAGAACTCCTCTTTTCAATTGAAGAACGGGCAAGGCCAAATAACACCATGCCCAGTTCCAGAAGCATACTAAGGTCTGAAGGCAGGACAAAACCTCTTCAGCCTCCAGCAGCACTCCAGCCCCATGAGGGAAACACTGGGGAAGATGGACAGTTCAGGCTCCCACAAGAGCCCAGCAACCATTGTGCTGTGAAAGGGTTGTGCCCATAAGGTTGAGGGCTCAGCATCCCACTGCAAAGCGAGATACTGGTGGGTTGGACCGTCTGGCTCTCTGATCTTCCTCTGATGTGACAGGTCAGCTAAGTTAACTTGCCAACTCAATAGCTTTGTTCCAGGTAATGCCCCCAGACCACCACACAACAACTGGGGCAAAAGAGAGCATCAACTGGCTATAAAAGATGATGAACTTAAAGATTTACACTTAACATGCTCCACCCTTTCTGTAGGGACTCAGGCATCCTCGTGCTCTTTTTGGTTATTATTATGACAGAACTTACAAAACACTTTTCAAAACCTTGAGTCACCCACTTAGTTTACAGAAGATTTACTTTTTACAAGATGAATGTAAGCAATATTTAATTATGCAAGCCTAATACTATTTCTTTATTAGCAAGCCAAGATAATAACTGCTGACTGCACTTCATTTTCCTTAGGAAAACCTACCACAGAATCTATGCCTTTGGGGGGCTTCCTTTGCCTTATTTAAGTATTTGGGGGGGGGAGCGTTTAAAGCACAATGCTGCTTCACAGTACCCATCAGCTGTTTTTACAGAGTGCAGTTGGCCGGTATTCACAACAGCAAGACAACACTGCTACTGGGTTACGGAGTTGGCTACATATACATACAACAAATATTTGGTTAACATGGCATAAACATCCTGTACTTGGAGCTTGAAAAATACTCACTTTTGACCAGCACCATATATTTACCTATACAAAAATGCACGGAAAAAGTTTTAAAAGAATTAACAATACATCTGAGAGTAATGTTACAGATTAAGTATTTAAAGATGCCTATTCACCACCTTCATACTGAGCTCCGAACAGGAGAAAATGACCTAAAAGTGCCCATTATTTTGAGCAAGTCGCATGCTAGAAGCCAAAATCTTAGGATGTTTGTAAGAGACTACACAACCACGGGGGCTTTCCCAACATATGCCCATGCTACAGATGTAACAAGTAACAAAACGTACTTCACAAATCTTTCTGTCAGCTGACGTACGAAATCAAATATTTCATGCCAGTTCTGTGCTACGCTCCCAGACCTGAAGAGAAAACAAAAAAGCACGTTAGTAAGGCCTTGTTCAAGGAAACCAGGCAAGGAAGGGTGACAATTTCAGTCAGCGATTGCAAAATACGGGGCTATTTGCTGTTCTAATTATTTCCAGCTACCACCACACTCGCGTGTGATTTCTGCCGCGGTTCGGCTTGCAAAACGCGTACATTAAGAACCGAAAGCCCCAGGAGCCGCACGAGGCCCGCCAGCACCGCTTCTGTGGCCAGCCGGGGGTCAGCTCCGCGCCGACTTCACCACAACAACACGGTAACACCACAGCTGCGGAGGGGGAAGGGTGGCACAAGCGGCCTGACCCAACAATCAGACCGCCACCCGCGTACTCTCGGACAGAAAACATAACCTCCTTGCTGCGAGCTTCACCACCTTCCCGGGCGTCGGGTGGAGTTACCTCAGCCACACACACACACAGCACGGGCAACACAAACTTTCCGCGCGACTCTGCCTCCCGGTTCCCCGTTAGTTATCCCATGGCGGCCGCTAGTCCCTTTTACGGCCGGCACGGGGCATGGCCCCCCTCCTTCTATCCCACAGAGCCCGCGCTTTCCCCCTCAGCGTCGCGCCGCCCGAACAAAAGCGATGGCGGCGAAGACCGCGACCCCTTCCCCTTCCCCATTCCCATCCCCATCCCCGCGAGCGCCCCGTACTTGTCCAGCACGAAGTACATGTCGAACGCGCCGTGGCACGACGGACCCTCCGGAGCTGGGGAAGCGGCGGAGGGCACCGACGGCAGCAGCAGCACTGGCAGCAGCAGCAGCAGCAACGGCGAGAGGCGCCCCCGGGGCGCGGGCCCCGCCATGGAGTCTCGGGAACACGGCTGCCGCGGCCGCCGTCCTGCCGCTGAGCGGGCGCGGGCCGTGCTAAAGCGGCAGCCCCTCACCCTCCGCCCCGGCTTGCCTGGCGCGGCCCTCTCCGACCGTCAGCGGCGGCGGCGCCTGGGGCGGGGGCCGGGCCCGGGCGGGCTCGGACCGCCTCCCGCGTCCCTCACCCGCCCCAGCGGCGTGGTGGCGGCCACCCCAGACTCGGGCAATGGCGGCCCTGCCGCTCTCCCGCCTAAGGGACCTCCCCGGCAGGCTGCGGCCGCGCCTGAGCCGGATTCACGGCGCCGAGCGGCTGCGGCGGGGTCCCGGTAGCCGGTGCCGGTGCGGGGCAGTGGGATGAAGCCCACGGCGTGGGGCGGCCAGCGGGGAGCAGGAAGGCCCCGGCATGGCCGTTGGCAGAATTGGTTGTGGGAGTGTGTCGTTCCGCCGTAACAAAACCGGTGGGTTTATGAGCTTTTCGTTCTCTGGGGGAGCAGGCAGCTTCACCGCTACCCCCCCTTCAAACACCACCTCACCAGCATCCGGTTCTCAACCTGCCTGCTCAGGCACTCACCCACCGCTCCAGAGAGATGCAACCAGCAACCTCATGGGATCATAGAATGGTTTGGGTTGAAAGGGACCTTAAAGCTTAGAGCAGTTCCAACCCCCCACCACAGGCAAGGACACCTTCCACTAAACGAGGTGGCTATAAGCCCCATCCAGCCTTACCTTGAGCACTGTCAGGGGTGGAATCCTTTCTTTTTAATTTCTTATTAATTGTAGAATCATAGCATGGTTTTCATTGGAAGACCTTAAGATCATCTAGTTCCAAACCCCTGCCATGGGCAGGGACAATCTGAGTGTTCTTTGCCAAAGATGCTGTATATAAAACAGATTTCTCAACCAGCAGCCAGCTGAAGGCTGTTGCAACCCTTACTACACCCATATACATTGACCATGTCCTCGGTGTCAGAAACTGGCTACAATAGCTCCAAACTCGTGCTCCGGGACAGTGCACATGGTAACCACCAATTCACAATAGGCTTCACAAAACTAAATATAGAGCAGACATTTGGTTTGAGGCACAGGCTGGATTCTTCACAGCGAACATGCGGCGCTGTGGAAAGCATTGCTTTGTGCTGCAAGAATATCATCCTTCAGAGTTTTCCATCTGTGGCTTCAGGTTTTAACATGCTTAATAATCTTAAAATATTATCTGAAGGCTAAAAAGATGCGTGAATTTTCTTAGAAGGAAAATGACAGTCATGTGGTATGCTTCATACACCAAAATTATCCCCTAAGTTATTAATAAATGTCTAGCCTCTATGTATTTGTTTCTTTTCTGGAGTTCTCTCCACAAGCACAATGTGACAAGCAGTTAAGAGGACTCGAGATGAAATCAGTTATTCCGGTTTTCCCCATTTGTGTGCCCAGTGCTTTGTTTTAACAGCAGCTTTGATTTACAGGGGGCTGTGCTGACCACTGCAATGCACAGGAGCTCTGGATCCAGCTCTTGAGCACCAGAGACTTCAGATGAGGACCAGACTCAGAATTCTTGAATTGCCCAAGAGACTCTTCATTAGGGACTATGGTGATAGAACAGCAGGTGTTGGGTGTAAACTGAAACGGGAGAAGTTCAGGTTAGATGTGAAGAAGTGTTTCTTCCCTGTGAGGGTGGTGAGGCACTGGCACAGGTTGCCCAAAGAAGTGGTGACTGCTCCATCCCTGGCACTGTTCAAGGACAGGTTGAACAGAGCCTTAAGTGACATGGTCTAGTGTGAGACATCCCTGCCCATGGCAGGGGTTGGAACTGGATGATCTTAAGGTCCTTTCTGGCCCAAACCATTCTGTGATTCTATGGTTCTCTCTTTTAATGTGTTAAGTGACACTCCACTAGTCAGGTAACATGATAGAGCTCTTAGAAATCTGTCTCCCATCATAACATCTATCACATAAGGCTGTCCAGCTGGGGAAAGACAAAACGCAGTCCAGAGGTGCCCTGTGCCTTGTGACAAATACCCATGTTTCCTTCATAATCTGACAGTTCTGGCTTGTGATGGAAGTAGTCAGAGGTTGGGCCATTCACCAAGACAAGAATCCCCAGGAATTACTGATTTCCCCCATCACCTACCCAGTAAATGATTCATGAGGCAGTGTGTGTTTGTGACTGGCAGAAAGTTGTCATGGCCTCATGGCTTTTATTCAATTAATGTTTTATGGGGCTGTATAGGGGATATTACCTGGAACCGTACCGTTTGTTCCCAAGACGCTTTTTCTTTTCCTCTCATAGTAACTACCTCATTGCTTAGGTTGACCATCGAATTTACATTTCCCTTTCAACAGTGGCTGTTCTGTTGCCAGCTATTAATTCTCTGATAATCCTCACACTGCATGCTGGTGTTACATAGAGGTATGGGTGGCTCACACACCATAGCCACCAAACCCCAATGCTGTGTCTTCCACAGGTAAGTCCTTCATCATGCACCTTCAGCGGTGCATCTTTGATTCAGGAGGGGTTACTAAACAACAGTCTAAGGGAGAAACACATAATTTGTATTTCTCTCTGGCAAGAACTGATGTGGCTGTGGGAAAAGCACAGTTTACTGCAGGCTTCCATACGGGGATCTTTGTTTTACTATGGATATAAAGGCTGGCATGCTGCTCAGGGAAGTCAAGAGAGCTTGAGCATTGTTGATAGGTGAGAAAAATACACAGTATGGGGGAGGATGATATTTGTTATCCTTGTTGAGCCTCCACCTTTCAGTCAACATCTTTCTTATTCATACATGCTAAGATGCAAGAAGAATCTTACATCAGTCAGGCCAGCGGTGAGCTGGCAAAAACGGTATCTTTAACACCCATCTTCTTGTCACTTCCAACAGATAGGTCTCCTATGATGAATTGCTGGTTGGAATAACAGGACTCCATGCAGAATTAAGGTCCTTTCCAACCCTAACCATTCTATGATTCTATGAGTATCAAGTATTTTCTTGTTAAATTAGGTCGCAGTGCAGCCCCACCACTGTGAGACCAAACAAATTACTCCTGTTTTCCCTGGTGCAGACTTTTGAACAGCCTCAGTCTTTACACAAGTACTTTTTTCTTACAGATGGAATGACTTGAAGATTGCAGATTGCTGTCAGCAGTCCCCATGTCATAGATTAAATCCCAAACAAATCTAATGTTAAATATGTACTGGTGGTGCAATATTTCTTTTCCCCTTTCTGTATCATTTCATTTTGCTCTCAGTGCAAATAAAACAGTCAGATGAAGTGGCTCTGTCAGGAAGTTAGAATGGGAGCACTGAAAAGAGCTTTACAAAATGAAGTGTGTGAAATAAATACACAAAATTACATTCAGTTAGAATTCAGTCTAAACCTGTACCATGTCTGCATATCTTAGTCTACCAGTGACTGGTACAGCACAAACACAACAGAATTGGGTTTTAACCAAGACAAGAACCTAACAAGGATCGTGCAGCTCTCACAGGCCATGGAGATGAATCAGACAAACCACCTGCTCCAAAAAGTATCCTAAGCCTCTGCAAGAGAATCTGGAAATGCTGCAGTGAAAGGTGGCCTGCCAGAGATCTTTCATTTCATTGCATTTCCTGCTGTCTTTGGATGGTTTCCTGCAGGCACAGTGCTCTGACCTGACACATCCATGCCAGAGTGTCTTCCCTGCATCAATCCAAATGCAAAGCCAAGCCCCAGGATGATGCAAGTTGGAAATTTCACAAAAGTCCGTGGACCAAAAGTGATTTATGGCAGCCAGATCTGGCTCATGAAGTTCCTAATGTCTTTGAGCTAGCAAGGCTAAAGGGTGTGTGGTGTTTTACAGTCCCTGTGGACGCACGAAATACGGAAGATTAAGGACCGAGCAGCCTGTGCTTTGCCGAAGACCCCACAAAAGCGAAGGCTGATAGTCAGTTCCACCCCAGAAACACTGTGCAGTGCCAGCTCTCCCTCCCTCTGCCGAGGCTTTCGGTACAGCAGTGCAGGCTGAATAAGGTTTTCCAAAACAAGCTGCTCTTTAGCTCTCAGAGTCAGCCCCTCGCCTGGGAGTACATCACGTTTTCCAGCTGTTGGAGTTTTTACTTCAGGCGCATGTGACTGGCTGTGTTTGGATTGATCCACCCCTGCCAGTTGTGGGGTTTGCTCTTGTTTCTAAGCATGTGGTTTCTTCTTTCAGCTTGTGATTTCTGCTGAAGTGGCAGATAAGTCATGCCTGTTTTGCTGGAATGGTGAGTTGAGAGACAGAGATAGGTACAGAGGAGGTACTGGGTAGTATCATGGCTGTATATACGTGTTTGGCTTCATTCACCCAAAGGCCTGAGGGCCTCCTTTCCCAGTTCTCAGAACTCATTAGGCGATGCTCTGCTCTTTCCCTTCCTCCTCCACCACTGAGTAAATCTTGGACTGCAGCAGCCAGCCCCAGTGGAATGGGTGGGTTTCGCTGTGTGCACACCAACACGAGAAGCACAGTGCAGGGAAGTGTCACTGCCCTGGTGACTGTTTGTATACAAACCAGCAGAAGAGCAGACTCGTGGAGCTGAGACGAGAAATACTGCAAGATGTTCCTCAAACTAGATCTTCATGCTGTTACCTCCAGTGACCATGGAGATGCTTGCTTGTATAAAAACAGCTGTACGGGGTGTCCAGCAGAAGGAGGGAACTCTTCATGCCCTTGCCTGTACTAAGGGATCAAAGCCAGCTGCAAACCTCTGCCTCAACACCAAGCAAGCCTCCTGCTGTCTCCGAGTGTTGGTTCCACATCTGGACTAGAAACAGTTTTTCCTCACTTGCTGTCCTGTCAGTCTCAAGTGGAGTTCACTTGCACAAGGGCCTCCTTTACATGGGTCCCTTGCACCACAGTATTGACCCCCACCTGGGACATCAGAGAAAACAGGAAGAGGGAGAAAGCATCCTCTGGTGTGCTTGGTATGTATAAAGCTGACAGCATTTGGAGAGGCCATTTAAAAGAAACATCTCCCAAAACATGGGCTTATCTAAAACTTCTTGAAGTGGCTGGTCCCTTTCAGACTTTTCTTACCTCTCAGAAATGCTGAGTTTTGTTTCATTTCTACCCACCATTCAAGCTGGAGGGTCTGGCACTATTTGTCCTTCAAACACAGAACCCAGACAGGCCTCCACACCGCAGGAAGAGACTGCAGCAATGAGTCCGTGGTCCTGCCATTGCAGTACTTCTCTTGAGGAACCTTTTCTTTTGCGTGCAAATACTAGCTATTCCAGAGCAGGGAAAGCTGTGGACAATTAAAACAGAACTCTTAAATACAACTTAAAAATAACCCAGCAGTAGAATCAGAAGTTTTCATGTGGAAAGTTGATGCCTAGATAAACTCAAGTTCACTGCCAAGATTTACTGCAAAGTAGTAAACAGTGCAGTTAACAACATGTATGGGATTATACAGTTCTTTCTTTTCTGCAGTACTTGAGGATGATTTCCCCACATGTTGTCCCTTAAGATCCACCCGCTCCCACGTTCTCTTTGGCCTAGGCTGGTTGGAAAGACCTTAGGCAGACTGCATTTGTGCCAAACCTAGTTCAGCGTGTGTCAGAAAGAAGTAGCTGGAGGGAGAATATGACCTGTGACTCAAGCTGTAAGCCTGGCCCTGCCTTTAGATCATTGTTAATGCTGCAGCTGAAAGATGGTGCTTTGTGGTGGAAAATACTTTATTGCTATGGCGAGGTGAACTCAGCAAAAGGAGGAAGGACCTTTGGCCTTAACCAAAGTCAAACAGTGGGTCAGCAAACACATGGGCTGCCTTTGCTAGAGAATGCAAAGGGTTGGGTGGTCTTTGTTGCTCGATACATGCAGTTCTGGTCTAGGATACCTGAATGCCTGCTTCCAAGCAGCAGATGCTGGCAGCATGTTGCAGGTACCAACCAGCACTTAGAAACACTCTGAGCTGTACAAACCAAAGGGCAGAGGCAATGCTGATGTGAACCATTGAGCCGTTCTGGCTTAAAACCAGATTTTGACTCAAGGCAGCTCACAAGGAAATATTTTTCTTCCCCTATCACAGGATATAAACAACAAATGGAAGCCTCATGCACTGCAAAAGGAAAGAGAAATCAGAGTGACCCCTGGAGTTATACAAGATGCAGTAGTTATTCAGGAGCTGCCTCCTAGAGTATTAGTAACACAAATCCATTTTCCCCTTTACAGATGTAGCCTTGTGGTCTGTGCTCATTCTGTAAATGAATGTATAAATGAATAAATAAAAAGGATAGCGTTAAGTAACACAGGAACTCTCATGTTAGTGTGGTGGTGCATGTATCATCCAGATGGAAAGTATCTGTCTGGGAAAATATGGGAATTATGCAAGCTCCGAATTCCTGAATAACCATTCCTTTCTGGCATCATTAAATAGTTTGCAATACCTGCTGCAAATGCATACAAAAATCCGGGGGGGGGGGGACACCAACCAAACCAAAACNGAAAATATGGGAATTATGCAAGCTCCGAATTCCTGAATAACCATTCCTTTCTGGCATCATTAAATAGTTTGCAATACCTGCTGCAAATGCATACAAAAATCCGGGGGGGGGGGGACACCAAACCAAACCAAAACCCCACAAAACAAACAAAAAACCCAAACCAAAACTCTCAACTTCAAAACCTGGGAAACCAATATGTTGGATGAGAGAAGCTGTAAATGTGAGAATAGGAGTGTTGTCACTCATATGCGTACACTGGACCATTAGTTGCCCGGAGGAACAAAGGGTGATAACAGATACTCATTCCTTTGCTCAGCAAAGGTGGAGAAGGGACCATTATATTTTCGCATGGGTATCTGTTGGCTGATTCTCTGCTTGGGGCACAGAGCTGTGTGTTTGACTTACACAGAGCTGTGTGTTTGACTTCCACAGAGCTCTGTGTTTCCACTATGTTCAGAGGAGCAGAAAGCATGCAAATAAAGAAGGAAAGATGGGTTGTCCTGGTGCAAACCATCACAGGGTAAAAATAAACCCATCTTGGCCTGTGAGAGCAAAAAAACCCAAAAGACAGAGCTTCTGGCTTGGAGCAGCACTGAGGGATAACTTCTGCTGGGAGTTAGCACAGCTCTAGACTTGTAGTGTCCCTTTTTGGTCTTCTCAGGAAACAATAGCCCAGCTGAATCAGACTGAGGAAGGAAGGAGGCAGGAATGATCCCTGAAGAACAGCACATCCACATAAAGGACAACACATTTAGGAACAGTATATGAAGCAGGGGGAAAAAAAAGCATTAGGAGGTACAAAACAGGTCATGATCCCACAGCCACCCAGTTTGAGCTAGTTTTATTACTGACTCTAGGGGAAAAGGATCAAACCCATCCTAGGGTTGTAGAAATGTAATTTCTGTTCTGTTTGGGGCTCTGCTGGTTGATAAGTGACTGATATTTATCGATGTAGCCTGGGCAAGAGAAAGAGAACACG
>NDXB01005080.1:0-40220 GCA_002631895.1 Agapornis roseicollis
GGGGCGGTGAGTGCAACAACATGGCGGCGCATTCGTGCGGGGGGAGGGCGGGCGGCGAACTTCTCCGAGACACGAGACATTTCCCCTCCCCCGTAACCGCCGGAAGCCAGACAGGGGCCGGCGCTCTACGGCTGCTGCTCAGCGCTAGAGCGGCCGCCCGGAGGCCCGGGTTAGCCCTCCTTCCGCTACCCGTCCGTTAGAGGGCAGCCAATGGCGACAGGGCGTACAGCGAATACGTCAGCAAGCGCCCTGGGCTTCTTGTTGCCGCGGTGCCTTGTGGGGTAGTGAAGGCCTCGCGTCTCGGCAGGAAGGAAAGCGGAGCGGCGCCGGGGGGGGCAAGGGGACGGGGAGTCGGCCCGGTGCTGTAGGGCTGTCATGGCGACTAATATCGAGGAGATCTTTCGGTCCTTTGTGGTTAACAAATTCCGGGAGATCCAGGAAGAGCAGCAGCAGCACGGCGGGTAATAAGCCTGCTCGGGGTGGCGGGGGTGATCGCGCGGCCGGGGCCTCTCGCGCGCGGAAAGGAGGGGTGTACGGGCAGAGGGGAAGTGCGCGGGTCCCTCCTCGGCGCGGATGGAAGGAAAGAAGGAGGGAGGGAGGGAGGGAGGTAGGATGGCAGGAAAGAAAGGAGAGGGCCCGCGGCCTTGGGCTGTTGCGAGTTGTTTCGGCGTCAACATGGCGGGACTCGGGGGGCCACGGCGGGGGGGGGGGGAGGGAGGGAAGGGGGGGGGGGGCTGTTTCGGGGCGNTCAACATGGCGGGACTCGGGGGGCCACGGCGGGGGGGGGGGAAGGGAGAGAAGGGGCGGGAGGGCTGTTTCGTGGCGAGCGCGCACGCGTTTTCACTCGCGGGTCTTAGGTACTGGTCTCTTGTGCTGGGGCAAGAGGGGAAGGGGCGAGAGTCTGTTAGATTGCTCTTGCCGATCTCTCTGCGTTTAAGCTCGCTTAGTTCTTCCCAGCCTGATCTCGCAAAGCAAACAAAACCTACTGGAGAAGAGTGAGTGATGGGTGCTTATTTTCTGAGGGGAGCCTATACAAGTTCTTGCATAAAGCAGAGGGGCTGTGGCACATTCAGGACCACGTTTTTCTCCCTTGTACCTAATACTCAGTTGTCACAACGTGTTCTGTTGCGAGTGTATGAGCTAAACAAAAAATAGATTATTTGCTAAAAGTATGGCTTCTTCAGGAGGCTAAAATGATGTTTTGAAGGGTTGAGTATAATAAATGCTTGTGAATAAAAAAGGTCCAAAAAAAGCTCAAAATTGCTTGTATTATGTTGATATTTTTTTTGGTTAGTGGAAAGGTAGAAGGCCAGCCCAATGGTGACACAATCCCAGCTGAGCAAGCCAACCCTTCAGATGACACTGTTGCTGGTGCTGGGAGTCGTCAGAATGATCAGATAGTGCAGAAAATAGAGGAAGTGCTCTCTGGAGCCCTTGATACAGAGCTGCAGTGCAAATCAGGTAAATGAAAACATATTTGGCAAACATGTTTTTGTTTAAGAAGGTTGTCATAGCTCTTAAAATGGAATAATTCTTACAGACATGAAAAGTACTTTCAGTACTGCTCCTCTCAATGAGCTTCATCTGAGAAGTTGTGTGCTGATTGTAATGTTTTTTTTTTTATCTACTCTAATTTACAACCATAGATGGACGGAGAAGTACATAATTTAAAAACTTAAGCTGTTTCTTTGTATGAAAGCATTACTTAGTCTGCAAAAAAGTTACTTTTTTCTTCATTACAATAATGCTAAAATGTATAAATGATATCGAGTGACATATATATATAATTGTATTTTATTTTGTACCTATATACTTTAGGGCCCCAATAGGCAGTTCTTGCTAACAAAGCTGGTACTGACAGAAACGTTGTGTTGTTTTGGATTGGTTTGCAATATTATTTCTGATAATTATTTGGTAGATTTCAGAACTGTAATTATCTGTTCTGTCAGAGTAAGATTCTGTGTTGTTTTAAAATAGTGCAATTATCTTTAAAATGTTGATACTCAAATTGCATTCTTCCAAGGTTAAGAATTTTTTAGTCACAATCTCAAAACTTCAATAAATTACTGGATTTATTATGCCAAAAAGTTGAATATCAGTATCCCTTCTCATGAGACTAGTCATTTTTGTACATTTCTGGGAGAGTTAGGGAGTTGAAGGCTCTGATCATTGCATTTTTAATGTTTTTGAGTTGATTAATAGGTAATTGCTATATGCTTGGTAAGTATAGTTCCAGAGGGACTTTTTTTTTTCTAAGAGGCAGCATAGACAATTTCAGAGGTTCTGTTTTGCAAGGTTTTGGAATTGCTGTTTGTTTCTTTTGTGTACAGTGGCTTGTTTACCTTGATCATTCTCAACAGTCTTTCACTTCTGTTGCACAAGCAGCACTTTTTGCTGGCATCTGGGATACTTTTGTTCTTCTGTCATGGAAGAATGAGGCAAGCTAACATGTTAATAAATGTAAGACCTATTAACCTGTAAGTTAATAAAATTCACCTATGGTAAACATTCCCACTGTTCATATCTGGAAAGGAGCTATTCTTGCTGTTGTGCGACAGAGGTTATCTGAAAAGGCTGTGTAGAACAGGTCATTTGACTCTGCTTCATTGTCCTCTTTTGTTACATTCACAGTAGTGATGGTGGAAGCACCATTTTTTAAGCTGTTTATTCCATAAAAATGTGTGTGCTCAAAACTACCTTTGATACCTCTCTATAGAACCCTAAGTTATGTTAATTGAATAGGATTGCAGTATTAGTATTTTTTAAGTTAGGTTGCACTGTTCACTTACAAGAGTATGTTTTGAAATTACAGCAAGATTCTAATTAAAAAATCCATACTGCTGCACTGACCAGTATAAATATAATCACTGAAGAAAATACAGAAGCAGGCTTAAATATATAGCTCGTAGTTAACAGTAAATTACAAGCTGCCTGTAATAAAGTGGCTTTCTTCTCAAAAGAGCACCTCTCCTATGGAGACAGGCTGAGAGAGTTGGGTCTGTTTAGCCTGGAGAAGAGAAGGCTCAGGTGGGGCCTTATTGCAGCTTTCCAATATCTGAAGGGGGCCTCCAAGAAATCTGGAGTGCAACTTTTTACAAGCGCATGTAGTGACAGGACAAGGGATAATGGCTTTAAACTGAAAGAGGAGAGATTTAGATTAGATATTAGGAAAAAAATTCTTCACTGTGAGGGTGGTGAGGCACTTGAACAGGATGCCCAAGTAAACTGTGGCTGCCCCATCTATGAAAGTGTTCAAGGCCAGGTTGGATAGGTCCTTGAACAACCTGGTCTAGTAGAATATGCCTCTGCCTGTGGCAGGGAGAGTTGGAACTTAAATTCAGAGGGAAATGAGGTATAGAATTAAAGCGATTGAAACCTAAGTTTTCCTCTTTTTTTTTTTTTTTTTTTTTTTTTTTTTTTTTTTTTTTTTTTTTTTTTTTTTTTCTTTTTTTTTTTTTTTTTTTTTTTTTTTTTTTTTTTTTTTTTGGGAATTTTTTTCCTCTGCTCTGCTTTTTTAGCCCAGTTTTTACTAAATGAAGATTTCTTTCCTTCTGAAAGATGGCACGTCTTTGTACTACACCAACTTGAACTGGATTCAAGTGTCTTGGTTTTGCATTGGAAAGAAATAAAAGAAAAAAATATTGCAGCCTTTGTAGGTTTATCCATCACCTAAACATGCAATATTTCAATATGTAGCTGATATTGGGATTATAATGTTTCTGTATCTTTAATAAGGAGCATTTTACTTTTTATGTAGGGTACTTGCCTTTAAAATTTTGTCACTTACTAATACAGTTGTTCTCTATGCTTATAGTAGAGAATATCTGAATCAGCACATGANTTTTTTCTTTTTGCTTCAGTGATTGCTTGTCCCTGCAGTTATCTGAATTTCTTAGTTACTTTCCTGTTTGAAGGAAAGGCTTTGTTAGGTTTGCCTGTGGCAACTCCAGTCTGAGCAGCTGGTTGCCTGCAGTGCCTTAAAGCTTCTATGGGATTGGGGAAGTAGATGCTGTTCCCAAAATTTGTTTGAAGCACTTTGTCAGTGAGAAACTTAATCAGTAAACGCACTTATGTAACTTCTAACGCACAAGTACTACTGAGCATGCTCACAAGTTTTAGTAGGGAATAATGGGCTGGCCACATTTTGTACGTTAAGCATACTATCACTTAGATAAGTTGTGTGGAAAACAGGAGTTTTTGTTTCATGTGCAGCTTGGTATAGTTTAAAAGTACATCCCCACCCTCCTGAAAGAATGAACTGCACAGTTGAATATAGGTGGAAGTATATCCAGCTACTTACTGGGAGGAGTCGTCTTCCCACTGGAACTGACCAAGAAGATTTCTTTAACTTTTTGAAAGAAAAAGTAGTTATTTTTACTTCCAAGTGACACCAGAGAGAAGGGTTAGAGGGCTGAAAAGGGAGTGTGTGCAATTTTGTATGGTAGTTTAGTGAAGAAGGCATGGGTTTCATGTTTAATTTTTCTAACTGTGTCCATGGTGTGGTCACTAGTCTAAAAGAATTTCTGAAATGCCATTTTAATACAATTTACAAGGAAAATATCATTTTTTCTAGATGTAGACAAAAGTACTGTGAAAAATAGTTCTCAGCCTACAAAAAGAAGCTCTACTGCTGAAGATGAAATTCCTAGGAAAAAATCAAAGAAGAACAAGAAGCACAAAAGCAAGAAGAAGAAGAAAAAGAAGAAGAAAAGGAAGAAAGAGAAAAAGCATAAAAAGCAGCCAAAGGAGGCAAAGCTGAGTGCACGTCATGGAGACCGTGGGGACTCACAGTCTGCTTCTCAGTTAATACCAGAGAAACCAAGCTCCATATTGAGTGTACAGCATGGAGGATTTGAAGGTGCAAATGTGGCTGTCCATACACAGCCAGAACTGTGCTTACAAACAAGTGAGGAGCTTGATAAACAAGCTTTAGGGCTTGTTTCTCATTCAGGAACTGATTCTCAGCAATCTACAGAAAATCTTGGAAGTGAGAAGGGGACTTTGTTTGCAACAAATCCTCCATTTACTTTAGAAGGCAGTCAGTCTGATACCCAAGGAGATGCTAGTATAGCTCAAACTAGAATTTGCACTAGAGAAGAACAAATTAAACAGTCTCGTGACAATATTTGTCCTGTAGCTGTTAATGTGAGTGAAAAGGGTGTTCTAGTTGATACTGGAAGTGGTACTTCATCTAGCATCCTGTATGAAGTCGCCAATAAATCTGACATACAGAAAGATTCAAGAGTAACTCTAGCTTCAGAGGTAGTTGAGGCAATAAAAGGTTCAGAAGTTATTCTGGAATCCAAAGGCACTGGGGAAGTAAAAGCTTTGGATACAGCTCTTGAGCCAGAGTCCATGGAGGTGTTGACATATTCAGAAACATTTCTACCGTCTGTGGCACAGGGGGGAGCAAAAGAAGTGGAAGCAACTTCAGAATCTGTGTGTTCAGCAAGTAATGTGGCAACTATTCTTAAATTTGCAAATCAGGCAGATCTGAGTACTGTGAATGTAGCTCACATGTCTGTGGCCATGGAAGAAGTGAGAATTCCAGAAACAACTGAAAAATCTCTGCCTATGGGAAATGTGGAAAGATCTTTGGATTTAGGAGGTATGAGCAGAACTTTGGAGCCAGCCCTGAAACTCTCAGTTACATCTGATAACTTGATGCAGGCCAGTCCCATTGAGAGTTCAAGTGTCTTGAAGGCAGATACATCTTTGCAACATCCTTGTAAAGTATCTGCAGTGACTGCTGTCACCCAGATGGAAATAAAAAGTGCCAATATGGCCCAGGGACCAGGAGCTGTCACAGAAGTGAAGGATATTGAACCAGATAGTAGCTCTGGACATACGGAAAATGTGAAAACTTTGGAAGAAGCTCTGCAGCCAGTTGCTGTAGGAAAGCCTGAAAGCTTGGAAGCAATCCTGAAACCTGTGGGTGTTGCAGCAAAAGACATCACAGCAGCTCCAGAACATCTGCAAGCTGAAGTAAAATATGTGGAAACTACCACTGGTCCTGCAACAGTGTTGCATGCATCAGGAGTGTTCCTACAGCCTAACGTCTTGACAGATACAAGTGTGGATAGAACTCAGGAATCTACCCTTCCAGCAGAATTTACACATGTGAATGTGGTTGCAGAGGTAGCTCCAGAAATCCAGATGATGGAGGGTTTTAAAGGTCCACAAGCAACTACAGAAGTTGCAGCACTGACAGGAGTAAAAATCCAAGAAACAAGTCAAGCTGCTCTACAGCGGGAAAATACTAATGCTTCAGAAATTTCAGAATCTACTTTCAAGCCTGTTGCTGTAACAGCAAAAGATTTGGAAGGTACTTCATTACTGAGACAACAAGAGGAGCCAAGAGAGTTAAGATATGAGGGTGAATCAAGTGTGAGAGGCCCCCTGTCTTTGCAGAAAGAAGGTGTGAGTGGCCTAGGAGGAGTCCTAAGACCAGTGGCTGTGGTGGAAGCAGAAACTTTGAAAACAATTTCACCATCTTTGCAAATGGAAGGTGTAAAGGCTTCCGAAGCTGTGCACTGTGGGACTGTGGCCGGAGATTTAGCAGCAAGAGTGGGCTCAACCGTGGTGTCAAAAGGTTCAGAGATGAATCTTGAGAGTATGGCAGTAGAGGCAGGCTCGGATGCCAGTCTGGCTGTGAAAGTGGGAGCAAGTCCAGGGCTTACTGCCTTAGAAGAAACATCGAGAAGGCCTCCTGAATATATGGTTGCACATGTAAGCATGGCAGCAGTTAGAGAGTCTGACGTGTTAGCAGGAATGATGAGTTTGAAAACCACAGCAGAGAGAGAACCAAAACATACAGAAGCGGTTGCAGAACCACTTGGTGCAAACAAAACAGAGAGTTACATTTCACAGTCTCAGGTCATGGCACATACAAGAATGCCACAACCTGATACAGTAGGGGAGATAAAGGATTCTGAACTAGCTACCAGTTCTGCCACTGTAGAAGTGAGGGATTTAGACAACTTGAATGTTGAGGCAGTTGCAGAGGTAAAAGATGTGGAAGAGAAGTCAGAAACTTCACACTTAACACAGATGAAAAATTTGGAAATGGTTGTGGGATTTGAAACAAGGGCCCTAATGGAAGGCATGGGAAGGACACTGGCATCTGAGGTGGCTAGGGAAATGAGGTATTCTGAAGTTGCTCCAGAAGATTCAAATAGTGCAAAGAGTGAAGAAGCAGTATTAGAACCTCTGCAAACAGTGATGGTGCAGACTTTAGAAACAAGTTCGAAATCTATACAGGAGCAAATAGGAGGTCATTCAGAAGCAGTATTAGAGTGTTTGCCCAGAGTAGAAGAAAAAACCATGGCATCAGAAGTAAGCAACTTGAGAGGAACTTTGGAATCTAAGATTTCAACAGATATAAGAACTCAGGGACCTACTGTAGAATATATAATTGCAACAAGGAAGACAAGCACACAAAAAAGTGAGCCCTCACTTAGCGATGTCAGATATTTGGAAGAAGCTTCAGAAATGGAGAAAGCAGTGAATGCAAAATATTTGGAGCCAGCATCAGAAGCTGGAGAACTGAGGTCGGAAAGTGTGAAAGAGTCTGCAACAGTAGAGGTGAAAGGTTCTGAAACAGTCAAAGCGCCTGAGGCACACATGGATATCCAAGGAAATCTGGGGGCGATGAGTGTTTTAGAGCATGTTTCAGAAGCTGTTCCAGAATCTTTGCCTACTGAAAAGCAGGAAAATCTGCAAACCATTCCAGAAGTAAAAGCTGCTGCAGAATGGAAGAGTACAGAAGAAGCTCCAGAAATCCTGACTGCTGCTGAAGTGAAATCTTCTGAAGCAGGTCCAAAACTAGAGGACATGAAACATTTGGAAACATCACTGGAACATGAAGTGGCAGCAGAAGTACGATATGCAGAAGGAGTGCAGTGTCAGCAGGTGGAGGATGTGAGAGCTCCAGGTCAAGCTCAGGAATGTGAGATGCTAGTTGAGAAGAAAGATGCAGAGCAAAGTCAAACATCTGAGCCTTTTACAGCAGAAACAGTTTTCAGCTCTTCACAGGCAGCAGACGAAAAAGAGACTCCTGAATCTGAAATAATCAGAGATGCAAAACAGTTGGAAGCAGCTGCAGCTGATGTGGCAGAAACAGAAGGTTTGGAAACAGTTTCTCTTCCCAACACTGTTGTAGAGCTGAAAGATGCAGAAGCAGCTGTGGTGTTGGAGGCAGAGACACAAGATTTGGAAGCAGCTTCAGTACCTGAGACTGTTGCAGAAGCAGAGCCAGCACCTGTGGCAGAGGCAGGCCAGGCTGAAGTCATTCCAGAGGCTGAGGCTGTCAAAGAAGCAACTCCAGAACGGGATTCAGATAAAAGAGATTCAGAAACATCCGATGTGCAACCTGATGTGGCGGCACGAATGAAGGAGACTTTGATGAGACTCGAGAAAGTTGTTGAAAAAAGTAGCCATAGAAGCAGTGATAAAAAACATGATGCAAAGAAACAAAAAAGGAGTCGCTCCAAATCTCAGTCCAGGTCTAGGAAGCGGAAGAAAAAATCAAGGTCACGTTCCACTTCTAGGCGTTTGACCTCTAAAAGAGCACGTTCTAGGAGCAGAAACTATTCAGATTCCAGAAAGAAGCATTCCAAATCTAGATCCCGATCTGTGGAGAAGAGAGAGAGAAGAGTGTCTTCCCGGAGGTCTAGGCGCAGACGTTCCAGGTCATCTGACCACTACAGGTCTAAATCAAGATCAGCAGAGAAGAGAGGGAGCAGATTGTCCAGACGCAGACGTTCCAGGTCATCTGACCGTTACAGGTCTAAATCCAGATCAGTGGAAAAGAGATTGTCTTCCCGGAGGTCCAGACGCAGACGTTCCAGGTCTTCTGACCGCTACAGGTCTAAGTCAAGGTCAGTGGAAAAGAGACTGTCTTCTCGAAGGTCTGGGCGAAGACGTTCCAGGTCTTCTGATCGCTACAGGTCTAAGTCACGGTCAGTGGAAAAGCGACTGTCCTCCCGAAGATCTGGGCGAAGACGTTCCAGGTCATCTGACCGTTACAGGTCTAAGTCACGGTCAGTGGAAAAGAGACTGTCATCCCGAAGGTCTGGGCGCAGACGTTCCAGGTCATCTGACCGTTACAGGTCTAAGTCCAGGTCAGCGGAAAAGAGACTGTCCTCCCGAAGGTCTGGACGTAGACGTTCCAGGTCTTCTGACCGCTACAGGTCTAAGTCACGGTCAGTGGAAAAGAGCAGGTTGTCCTCCTGGAGATCCCGCCGCAGACGTTCCATGTCTTCTGACCGTTCTAAATCTAGATCCAGATCTTCAGAAAAGAGAGGAGGCAAAGAATACTCATGGAGATTCAGACATAGAGGATCAGGTTCCTCTGATCGTTCAAAATCTAGGTCAAGATCTGTTGAGAAGAGAGGTCGGAAGGCATCTCTACGTAGATCTAAACATCAGCGCTCAAAGTCCTCTGACCGTTACAAGTCTCGATCCAGATCAGTAGAAAAAAGAGATCGAAAGCAGTCTTCGCGGAAGTCTAAACGTCAGCGCTCAAAGTCCTCTGACCGTTACAAATCTAGATCTAAATCAGTGGAAAAAAAGAAAGAGTCTTCACGAAAATCTAAGCGTCGCCGCTCAAAATCATCTGAACGTTACAAGTCTCGGTCTAGGTCTGTCGAAAAAAAGCGCAAGGAATCTTCAAAAAAGTCCAAACGGAAACGTTCCAAGTCATCTGATAGTGTTAAGTCAAGGTCAAAATCTGTAGAAAAAGGGAGTAAGTTATCTTCAATTAAGCGTAGTAGCAAGGTTGTGGAATCTTCTGAGTGTCAGGATTCAACCCAATGTCTTGAAGAAGGAGAAATTATTGAACAGTCTTCTGCAAGTGAAGACAGTCCCCGCAAATCCTCTAATGGTCCCATGTCAGTAGCTTTGTCTGATGAAAGAGTAAATGGCCCAGAGCTGCCGCCAGCATTTGATAGCGGGTTTTCCAAAACTTCTGATAGTCGTGAGAGCGGTTCCTCATCTGTTGAAGAAACAGTGAGTCTGCAGCCTTCTGTGGTGTCTGAATTTGATAGCTCCAGAATCCCAGATGACCAGGAAAGATCACAGGTTTCAGAGCTTTCTGTGACATCTGGAAATGAATCAGCTGAAAAAGTGGTGGCTCTGGAGTCTTCGCTACCTGAACTTACATGCTCTACACCCAGGTCAAGATCCTCATCTGTTGAAAAAAGAGATCCAGAAACTTCTTCAGTAACAGAATGTCAGCTCTCTGCATCCTATGAGGATGAGTCGAGATCTACCTCTGTCAAAGAAATAGAGGGTTCAGAGTCTCTTCCGACACTTGAAAGTGGATGCTCTGTGTCTTCAGATAATTACAAGACGACCTCCTTAGCCTCCGGAAGTACAGAGGTTCAGGGATCTTTGATGTCTGAAAGCCTACTCTCTGGCTTGTCTGATGGTCATGAATTGAGACATACCCCAGTTGAAAAAACAGAGCCCCAGAACGTTTTACAAGTACCTGAAAGTGAACCTTCCAAGCTGGCCGACATCCCTGAGTCAAGGTCACTATCTTCTGAAGCAGCAGAGGCTCAAAATTCTTTTCTAGCACCTGAAGTTCCATGCTCTGCATTCCCTGATGCCTGTGAGTCAGCCTCCTTGCCTTTTGAAAAGGGCCAGATACAAGAGCCTTCTCTGGCTTCTGACAGTGGATGCTTCAGATCTCCTGATGCTCGTGAATCCGGATCCAGCTTTAATGCACAAACAGAGGAGCTTCTGTTGGTGTCTGATAGTGGGTCCTTCAGGTCACCTGATGGAAATGAGCAAAGGTCTTCATCTGTTGAAAAAGTCAAGGCTCCAGATGTTTCCTTGCAAGTGGAATGTGGCCGTGTTGAGATCTTGGATGACCTTGTTTCAGCGTCGTCATTTGGAAAAGCACAGGAAGTTGTGCTGACAACTGTAGGACAAAGCTGCAAGTCTTCTGGAGTTCATGAGTCCAGATCATCTGTTGACAAAGATGGTCTAACACTTCCACAAGTACGTGAAATTGAGTGCTCTGAACCTTCTGAAATGCATGAATCGAGATACCTGCCTGCTGGAAAAATAGAGGGTTCAGGATCTGTATTGATGTCTAGAAGTGGAATTCCTATGTGCCATGATGGCCATAAAATAAAACACAACTACTTTGAGAAAACAGAAGGTGCAGAACTGTTGTTGGCATCTGAACTTAGGTGTTCTGTCTTCCCTGAAGGCTATGAATTGACATCCGCTGCAGTTGAAAAAATGGAGATGCAGAGGCTGGAAAGTGGATTCTCTAAGTCTGCTGATGTTTGTGAAGCATTAAGCACACCTATGGAAAAACTACAGGCCTCAGTGACTTCGCTGACATCTGAAGGGGGGCTTTTTCTGTTGCCTGATAGTCATGAACTGAGACCTGTCCCTGCTGAAGAAGTGGAGGTGCTAAAGTCATCTGAACTGAAATGCATTGCATCCCCGGATGACCAGAAGTTGAGATCTGTCTATCATGAAGAAATACAGGTGCAGGAGCCCCCTCTGATAGTGGAAAGCAGATGTTCAGTTTTGTCTGATGGTGATGAGTTGACATCTACCTCTTTTGAGAAAGTTGAGGTAGAAGAGCCTTCTCCATTGTCTGCAAATGAATACACAATTGGGCATGATGGCCCAGAGCTGACGTCAACTCCTGCTGAAAAAACAGAACTGCGGGAACTTTATCGGATGTCTAAAGAAAGATGCTCTATGTCTGTTGAGAGTGAGGAGTTGCGGACATCCCTAGTTGAGAAGATAGAAGTGCAAAAGCCTGCTCTGACATCTGAAAATGAATATGCTGTGTCTTGGGAAGGCCAGATGACATCTAGCTCTCCTGAAAAGGTAGAGATACAGGAGACTTCTGTAGTGTCTGGCAGTGAGCATGCTGTGTCTTCTGCAGAACACGAATTGCTGTCTTCCCTTGCTGAAAAAACAGAGGGGCAGGAGTGTTCTTTGCTGTCTGAAAATGAATATGTTGTATCACCTCACAGCCAGGAGGTGGCAGCCAGCCCTGCTGAAAAAGAGGTGCAGGAGGCTCCTCTGACATCTGACAGTGGATATATTGTCTTTCCTGAAGGCCACGGATTACAGTTTACCCTTGCTGAAAAAACAGTGGTGCAGGAACCTTCACTAATATCTGACAGTCAATATGTTGCATCCCCCAAGGGTCAGGAGTTGCACTCTGCTGAAAAAACAGAGGGGCAGGAGTGTTCTTTGTTGTCTGAAAACGAGTATGATGTATCCCCTCAACGCTGTGATTTAAGGTCCAGTCCTGTTCAAAAAGAAGTGGAGGAACCTTCTGAAACATCTGAAAGTGAAAGCTCAATGTCCACTGATAGCCAAGAGCTGCAGTCTGCTGCTGTTGGAAAAACAGAGGTGCAGGAGTTGTCTTTGTCTGAAGGTGAATGTACCATGTCCCCTGGAGGTCAGGAGCTGCAGTCCAGCCCTGCTGAAAAAGTAGAGGCAAAGGAACTTTCTCTGACATCTGAAAATGAGCATGTTCTGTCCCCTCAAGAATGTGAATCAAGCTTGACTCATGCTGAGAAAACAGAGGATATGAATTCTTCTTTGACATCTGAAAATGACAATCTTTTGTCTTTTGAAGGCCAGGATGTAAGATTCACAGCTGTTCAGAAAGTAGATATGCGGGAGCTGTCTTCAACTCCTGAAAATGAACATGCAGCATCTCCTTATGGCCAGGAGTTGAGATTCTCTACTGTTGGAAAAGAAGGTGGCTTTGAAGAAGTTTCAGCGCTAAATGATAGCATCTCCATGTCCCCTGATGACTTGAAAGCTGTCCCTGCTGAAAAAATGGATGATGCAATGCCATCTTTAATTCCTGAAAGTGCATCTTCCATGTCCCCTGATGGCTACAGTGTAAAATCTGGTCCTGGTGAAGAGACAGGAGATCTAGAGCCCTCTTTGCTATCTGAACGTAGACATTCCACATCTTCATATCAGGAAAGCCATGAGCTGAAATCTCCCATGGAGGAAGAAGGTCTAGAGTCTTCTTTGACTCCTGAACATAGACGATCTGTGTCCCCTGAGGGCCATGACCAAAAATCTATCGTAGATGAAGAAATGGATGATCGGGAGCCCTCTTTGACATCTGAACATAGGCGCTCCACATCCCCTGATGAGCATGAGTCAAGATCTAGCATTGGTGAAGAAGCAGAGTATCTGGAGCAGTCTATGACAACAGCACGTAGATGCTCTGTGTCTTCTGATGAACATGAGTCAAGGTCTACTGCTGGGGAAGACGTAGAGGATGCAGAACCCTCCCTTACAGCTGAACGAAGAGATTCCACATCCTCTGATGAGCATGAGTCGAGGTCTACTGCTGGGGAAGATGCGGAAGATGGGGAGCCCTCTTTGGCAGCTGAACGTAGACACTCCACATCCTCTGATGACCGTGAGTCAAGGTCTACAACTGGTGAAGAAACAGAGGATTTAGAACCTTCTTTGACAGCTGAGCATAGACGCTCCGTGTCTCCTGATGGCCGTGAATCGAGGTCAACCACTGGTGAAGAAGCAGAGGACCAGGAATGCTCTCCAACAGCTCAACGTAGACACTCCACATCCTCAGATGAATCTGAGTCAAGGTCTACTGCTGGTGAAGATGTGGATGATGTGGAGCCCTCCTTGGCAGCTGAACGAAGAGATTCCACATCATCAGATGATCATGAGTCAAGGTCTACCGCTGGTGAAGAAGCAGAGGATGTAGAACCCTCTTTGACAACTGAACACAGACGTTCCACATCCCCTGATGGACGTGAATCGAGGTCTACCACTGGTGAAGAAGTGGATGATGTGGAGCCTTCTTTGGCAGCTGAACGAAGAGACTCCACATCGTCAGATGAGCATGAGTCAAGGTCTACCACTGGGGAAGAGGGTGAGGATGGAGAGCGCTCTTTGGCAGATGAAGATAAACAGGATTCCATGCCTCTTGAGAGGTCAGAGGAACAGGACTCTTCCTTTGTACCTGAAAGTAGGCGTTCTGAGTCTTCTGAACGAGAAAAATCCAGATCCAGATCTGTTGATAAAACGTCTGACAAAGACTCTTCACGGAGATCCATAAGCAGACACTCAAAGTCTCCTACTCATCAAAAGAGTCGATCCACATCTGTTGAAAAAGTGGCAGACAGAGAATCTTCACGGAGATCTAGACGTAGGCGCTCCAGGTCTGCTCAGCCAAAGAGTAGATCCACATCTGTTGAAAAAACAACAGACAAAGAATCTTCACGGAGGTCTAGACGTAGGCGCTCCAGGTCCACTGCTCGCCAAAGGAGTCAGTCAACATCGGTGGAAAAAGTGGCAGACAAAGAATCTTCACGGAGATCTAGGCGTAGGCGCTCCAGGTCCACTGCTCGCCAAAGGAGTCAATCCAAATCTGTTGAAAAAACAGCAGACAAAGAATCTTCGCGGAGATCTAGAAGCAGACGTTCCAGGTCTTCTCAGCGCAGATCCCAGAGATACGATACAGAATCTCGTTCTAGACGGAATCGTTCCAGATCAGTAACACGAAGAAGAGCATCAAGATCAAAATCTAATCGTCGGTCTCGGTCTAGTTCGTTGTCACGTTCAAGGCATAGAAGGCGGAGTAGGTCAAGGTCAGCATCAAGGCGGCGGCGTTCTTTATCAAGAGACAGGCGTAAGAGATCGCAGAGAAACAGATCAAGGTCTACTGATAGAAGAAGAAGAAGATCAGATTCAAGAGATCGTAGAATATCACTCAGACTACGGAGCAGGAGTCGAACACCTATTCGTCAGAGGCGATCAAGGTCAAGAGGAAGAAGACGGAGCTCTAGCAGGTCACCAATTCGGCTGCGGCGATCAAGATCTTCAGGGAGAAGAAGATACAGCAGATCACCTGATCGTCGTAGATCAAGGTCATCAGAATTCTCAAACAGGTCACCTAAACGTCTTACAGACTTGGGTAAGTGCTAAGTTTATTTTCAGTATTTCCATATTTAGGTGGTACTGTGATCATTCACATAGTATTCCTTAATTTAGTGTATTTCTCTAGCATTCATAAAGAATTTGTTGGAAGTCAGTTTGAGCATTGCTTTCCAGGTAGTGATTTCCTGTAGGAACTTCCGTGTTGAAGCTGAATCAATGCTTGCTATTTGGATGAAACTGTACTTAGAGCAGGTTATATCTTGGTTTTAGAGCTTTTATGCAAAGGTAGTATCTTACAGTCTTGGGGAACATTGTTCACTCTAATAGTCAGTAAAGGCCACATACTCTGTAAGAAACATAGGGATTTCTAGTTTTACTGAGAACAAAATAGGCATGAAAGAACACTTGAAAGTAAGTGACAATTGGAGAGTTCTTAGATGTGTTGTCAGCTGTAATGATTGTCTATTTGTTTCCATTGCTCTCTCTGTTTTGCCTCTTTCCCATGGTAAAAACTTAATGACCAGAGAAAGAGAAGCCTTGGGGGTTCCTTAGGTAGTAAGTTACACAAGGAGAAAGCAGATATTAATTTTGAGAGATGAGCTCTTGTACAGCTTCTTTTTTGCGGATCTTGGGTTCTGATCCTTTAAGTCCTGTCTTATAAAGTTCCTATGAAAGCCCCTCTACCATATAAGCATTTTTGTATAGAACATGACAATTAATGAGAGTCCTTGAATCTGCCTTCATGCTTTGATTATGCAGCAAGTCTGTGTTTATGTACTTCTGCTGCTTAAGAAGCAAAGGAATGTTGCCCTTTTAGGATTTTCTTACAGCTGAATGCTTGTAGAGATAGTGGTAACTCATTTATTTGTGAACTGTCAAGATCAAGGAAGACATACTTCATTTTCATCCCGTATTTCTGTGATAGGGCCACATGTACTTTCTTTCTTAATAAAGCAAAATACTGTTTTATTAAAAGTTTTGCATGTAATTTTATTTTATGCAAGTGTCTATCTTACTCAATGCTTGTGTTTTTCTGTTGGCTGATAGTAAGTAGCGTTCAGGTTACTTACGGGGAGACTTGCAGGGATTTACTCTAGACCTTTGAATGCTTTTCAGAGATAGCTAGGAAGTAGACTCAGTATTTCCAAAATGAGAATGAGATTGTAAAGTCAAACAGGCATCAGAACTTGTGGGATTTGGAGGATTTTGACTGTTGTATTTTGGACTCCCATGCTTTGAGTTAAATTTGCAATTTCACTTGTCTGTTGTGTAGACCAAATTAAGCATAGAGTAACTAAGTACAATTTTAGCTGGTTTAGATGTTTGCGTAGAACATAAAAATGAAGTGTGGGTAGAATCTTTTGTCTTTGTACTTAGTCTGCAAGAAATGCTTAGTTAATATTAATACAATCTAAAAATAATAATTCTTCTTTAAAAAAATAATTTTAGACAAGGCCCAGCTACTCGAAATAGCCAAAGCTAACGCAGCTGCCATGTGTGCTAAGTCGGGTGTTCCCTTACCACCAAGCCTGATGCCTTTGTTATCTCAGAAGAAAGATGACAAAGCCAACCAGAAGTCATCAAGAGATACGCTAAAGGAGCTCACTGAGGTAAGTAAGAACACCAGTAGCACACCTGAAGATAAGCATGAAAACAGGCTTTTTAATTCCATGGAGATGCATGAAGTCCAATTTTTTTTTTTTCTAACCTTTTTTCCTGGCTTTGATTTTGTTCTGATTTTGCACAAATTAGTACTTCTCTTTGCAGTCTTGTAAATAAGCCCCAAAGCTTTCACTCCTGGTTTCTGGTTCTGGTGATGTTAGTTATTTATGTTCCTACTTTGGTCAATTAGTTTCACATTGTTCAATGTTAACTTGGGCTTAAATATCTGGTTCCCACTTCATATAGTTCTGTGTATATTAAAGTGCACTCTAAGGTACTTATTGTTGCATTTCTATCCTGTTGCAGTTCAAGTCTGCAAATGGGATGGTTTTTGTTCTGACTGTGGGGAAAAAATGCTACTTTTACTATAGTAAGGTCACCTTGTTAAATTTGCTAATTTCCTCAATTTCCCATTATGTTTTCTCCCAGAAACTAGAGAAAAATTTGTATGGGGGAAGAGGGAATAGTGCCTGCATTTAATTTTGTTTGGTTGGTTGGTTTTTACAATTGCATCCTCAGTGTGACAGTTCTGAAATAATTTGCTTATGGAAATACACCTGAAATTAAGCAATGTCAAATCACTGAAAAGTAATCTCCTAGTTTTGTGTGAGTTAGTAGAAGTCAAAGTATGTGTTAGTAAAAAAACAGATTGTGCAGATACAGTGCGCAGACATCTTCAGTAGTTCTTGATGTAACCTGACCAAGACCCAGAGTAGCTAGTGCTAATCTGGAAGCTAAAATCCTGCTCCTTCCTTGCTCTTTTCAGCTGTTTAGAATATGTTCCTGTTCTGTTGAACCAAAATAGGCCACAGAAGCAGTCCAGGTCATAGTTGTATGGTATTGTGTCCAAGCAAAGGGTCCTTCCAGAGCCTGCTCACTTTCTTCTAAAGCTGGCAGTGTTGTCTTTCTTTCCTCTCTGCAATATAACCTGCAAACAGGACAAACTGCTTCCAATTAGTAGGGAGCTAACTAATAACTGTAAATAATATATATTGATTAGCTTTCTGAATAGTGCGGGCTTTTCCTGTTGCCTAAAGAATGTGCTTCAACCATTTTTTGTAGGCATCTTAACACAGGAGTGTGCAGAAATCTGTTTTTGTAAGGACTGATGAGAACAGTACCTTCAGTGTGTCTTGATTTTTAGTGGTGGAGCTGCTGGTTTGCTCCTTATATGCCAACAATGGGGTCATCAGAACAGGTGTGACTTACAGTGAATGGTCTGAACTTAAACTAGAATCCAGCCAGATGATGGCTGCATTTTGCCAGTATTATTTCCTCAAATATTATGTCCTCAAATGCCTTATAGGTCTTGTAAATGTGCTTCTAATGAATGGAGACATAATAAATGCATCATACTAGACTATAATATTCTCTCCTGTGTTTTTGACTTAAGTTATAGTTGCTGCTGATAAACACTTGGTGCAGATAACTGATCAGTAAAGAATTTTTCATCATAAAATTGTAGCCTCTTTAGAATGTCATTTTGTTGGATTTTTTTCCTCCACCTGACTGCAGTATCCCCATAGCACCTACGTGTTGTATGTTTAACTTCTGTTGAATATAAAATGGTGATGTCAGGCATAAGTGGCCAACATAAAAATATCTCAGAAGAAATCCGAGGTCTTCTGGAGCTATTGCTTCTGACTGGGTCTCTGTGCTACCTCTACGATTTAGAATTACTGTTGATTCTTAATTTTTCCTGTGTTGTAATTTTGGAAGTTATGCTGAAGCTTCTATCAGATTGCAGTATGCTGGTTATGTGGGATGCCAAACAAACAGTGAGCTCCTACTCTGGAATGTCTGCAGCCTTAGGCACACGTCCTGTAACTACGATTGTGTGGCAGGTTTTACAGTATGCTGCTGAAATCTTATGTCTGAAATTATTCACTGCATGAGTGCCTAGCAAACCTAGGTATGATAGTGTATGTCAAATGTCAGGTACATACATTGATTACACTGCTAAAATTTCCTCAGGTTTTCTCATTTTGTACCTCCTTTAGAAAAGGTGTTGGGGTTTTTATTAATGCTTTGGCTGAAAGTCCAGGTTTATTCAAAGCTGTCATGTTTCTCCCCACCCTTTCTCTTTTTAAGAAATGCAAAAAGATTGCTCAGAGCACAGATGATGTGATAGTGAACAAACCTCATGTTTCTGATGAAGAGGAGGAGGAGCGTCCTTTCTATAATCATCCTTTTAAGCTCAGTGAACCCAAACCTATATTTTTCAATTTAAGTGTAAGTACTTCTTTAATTTTCAATTTTTTAAATTGTGGTTGGTTTTAAATAATGCAAGCAGTTTTGTAAAAAATTAAGGAGGGATCAGTAATTTTGATGAAATTGCACCGGCATGTTGTCGAAAGTACTCTCGCTACAGTAAGGAACTTACATACAGTCTATGAAATTGTAGTAAGTCTCAGAACTGGATTGAAACTGGTTTTGCCATTAATGTCTTTGCAGCTTTTAAAGATTAAATAACATAAACAGGATCAGTTTACTTCACGTTTTCATTGCAGAAATACTAGTATAAATTTGCAAACAGTACTGGAATTGGAAAGCACTTTTGGGTAAGCACTGCTTTTCTTTAAAAGACAAAAATAAAACAACCCATCAAAATTCTAGAAGTATTTTAAGGTGTTCTGAATAAGATGATGCCATCAGCCTTGCACAAACTCCAGATCTTGTCTGCTTCTTCAGTAGATCTCAAGTGTTCACCAAAGGAGAGGAAAGTTCAGTTAGTCTTGAGATTAGCCAAGGCTGTTCAAAGAATGAGGATCACTGATGTTGCCTGTAGCTGAGAGGGTCTAAATGGTCCATTAAACCCCTGCTTTGAGGGACTACCTTTGACTCTGTCATAGCTTGTGTTGATGCTTTCTGGGTATGAGCATGTTGGAAGGAATAAAATCATGGAGTGTTTCTTTAAGTGCATCTGTGATTCATACGCTTTGAAGCATGGATCAGAACTTTTCTAGGTTTTGATTGGGTTTTTTTTTTCCCTTGTATCTTCAGGGTTTTTTTTGTGTGCCTGTGAAAGTCTGCTCTGATTTTGCAGGGTATAGAGTACTATGAAAGTATTAATATGCTAAGTGAAAATCTAAATAGCATGTATATTTTTATGTACAAATATATATAGTTTATGGCATACAGAAAATAAGCTGTAAGGTAGAAATTGATTTATAGTTTATATTGTACTATTAGAAAGTGGTACAATATGAAGTATATTCTGAAGTTCAGTAAACCTTGGGATTCTTACAGGCTCCAAAGAGGAATGTTTAGTGGTTAGGGGCTGCTCTGCTTGTTTTCCACAGTCCTGACCATTTTAGTGTCATTTTTTGTATTCTTTCTGATTCTATTCTTACTACCATTCCTGTCCATCGTCCTTTGATAGTAGAAGTTGACCCAGTATTATCAGCTGTGTGGGCGCTCTTTGCTTCTTAGAAGAGGAACCTGTCAGAGATTCCTGAGAACTCTTTAGCAGTACTCTCTAACGAAGACCAGCTCATAGACATAATCTACTTTAAAATTCATGCTGCTATTAAAATATAATCAAAACCTAGAAAACAAAACGCTGAAACTTTCTCTGTGTATAGTAATGTAGAGCTCTTTATCATATGAATATCACAGCCGATGTTTTTCACTGCCCAGGAATTTCATTTTTGAGCTTTCCGTACAAAATACATGTGTGGCAGATGAAGATTGTTCTCTTTGTGGTGTTGTCTGGGTAGAGGGAAAGCAGGAACGTTAATTGTGTGAGTGAGGTTTTGTGTACTTTTGGCTGCTGAAACTGACTGAAGCGATTTTAACTTCTAGCTAAAAATATGTTTGTTGCTCCCTTGTGTGTTTTTAGGACTGTACTAAAATGGTTTGTTATAAAGGCTTTTGGTTTGGTTATGGTAAGAAGGATGACGGTTTTGTGAAAGCTTGGCATCAAATGTGCACAGTAAATAGTTTCTCAAAGGCATGTGAGCATTGTGTGTTTTCAGATTTTAACTTCTTCTAATTTTATTTTTTCAAGACTCCCAGCATAAAACCAGCACCACCTCCACAACCAAAAAATCAAGTCAGCCTGTCAAAGGAATTCCCTGTTTCATCTGGGTCTCAGCATAGGAAAAAGGAAGCAGATAGTGTCTATGGAGAATGGGTTCCAGTTGAAAAAGGCAAAGAAGACAGCAAGGATGATGTTTTCCCCAAACCATCCATTGAGGTAAGGAAGGGAAGGAAAGCGTATCATATAAGAAAACCCAAGCCATTGCCTGCTCAATCTGGTGTCAAATCGCAGTCTGTGAAGAAAAAACGCATACATAGGTAGTATAAGCTACTCATCTGAACTTCTGAGGTCCTACGTTTGGTGGCCATGCTCCTGTAGGCAGTGATGAAAGCAGCCTGTACCCATATCTTGTGCTTTTGTCAACTAGTGACTTCTTTGCCTCAATAGAATTTAAGCTTTTGCTTGAACGTGAAAAGCAAGATTCTTGTCCAGTTTCCTGCAGAAGTTAATAGCCTAAGTTGAGACTTTCGTAACAATGAAGTTATAATTAACATTGTCTTACCAATCTTAGAGCAGTAATATTGCATTGAAATGTAATTCATTCAAAATAGATTTGAAAGTGGTTTCTAAAACTGCCATTTCATCTGGGTTTATCTGCTAAGTTTTGAGCTTGACAGTCACATTTTCTCACATAGTTGTCTTCCATGTGGCCTTCCGAAGGAAAACCTAATTGTATGTATAGCAAAATAAAAAACCTGAAACTAAACAAACAAAAAAAAAGCAAATGTTTTTCCCCTTGAGATGTCTTCAAAAGGATATTTTGTGGGGTTTTTGTAATTATGTAAATTGAATATTTAAGATGGATGTTAATCTTTTGAAGTTGCTGTTACCTCACTCCATCTGAAGACTTGTTCTCATGCCTTTCAAAGCAAATAAAAAAGCCTTGGCATCAGTTTCTGATGGAACAATCTTTCCACTTGGTGCATTTTGTCTTTGAAGAGCTTTCTAAGATTGTATAATTCACCTCCTGAAGCACAGAAGGTATTTTCTTCTGGGTCTTTTACAGCACCAAAAGCATAGTGAATATAACTGATTTAACAGACATTTTCACGGTATACCTCAGAGTTTGACAGGCAGGCATCCAATTGTTTGTTCCCTCAGTGTAGATTGTAACTGCCATTTGGTCTTTGTCATGAACCACTAATGAGACAAACATTCTGAAGTGTTCTGTGCAGCATGTCTTTCCCAGTTACTAGTGTACATGTATAAAGTCCAGAGCATAGGAACATTGTATATTAACATTTCACTGTGTTTTTACCATGTGGTGAAAGTCTTGTCCTTCACATGGTTAGTGATATGCCTGTAGTTGAGGTGACCTTTGTAGAAGTCTGCATCCAGGTGGCCAGTGATGCTAGGCTTGTGTCTTTGACAAATGGGGTTAGCTAAGCATTGATGGTTTGTGTATCGATTGTAGAAGAGGCCTTAAAAATCAACACTGGAGTAAATATATTAAACAAAACGTTCTTTCCTGTCATGTGTATCTTTATAAATGCTTGTAACAATATTGTCTGTTTTTATATTTTGTAAATAAATATTTCTATTTGCATTTACCTTAACTTGGTTTGTGTTAAGGGTGATTTCAAAGGTCATTAGCTGACAACAGAGCATACCATCCCCTTGGGTTTGGCAGTCCTTATTTTTGAAATACAGGAATACTCCTGTAGTGGCAGAATCCCTGTACTTTCTCCAGGGAGTCTGAAAGGGAACAGAGGGCTTCTCTGCTTAATTTTCTAAATGCTTGTGAGGACTCTTTGTAGATGAAATGGGTTTCTTTGGGCCAGATAAACTCCCTTGCTGTTGGAGTAGGGTAGTGGGGGAGTGTGCTTGGATCCTGAGAAGTTTGACATATAACTTGCCTCTGCATTATTGCTGATTTTGAAATCTGATTGTGACAATTCTGATGCAAGTCTATCTTGACATTAAAAAATATGTAATTGTTTTTATTGTTACATTTTTTTATTCAAGTCACAGAATTAGTTATGAGAATATGCAGTCTAAAATAGCCCTGTCTATTATATTATGAATCGTTTTAATAAAACATTATGCTCTTAATATAGTTGTTTGTGGTGGTAGGAGATGGAGCAAAAATTCTTCAGTAATCTGAAGGATCGGCATGTCTCTAAAAGCGGGGGAAACCCATGAGGAAGCAGCTATACTTGAAAGTCTGAAAGTTATACAGCTGAAGCATTGTATCTAAGTTTACAGTGTACACAGGTGACTGTTACTCAGAGAAGCCACTGTGATCTGAAAATGCAGTAAATGCATTTGCTGTATCATTGGACCTATGAAGTATGTAAGAAGTGCCTGCTCTCTATCGTCAGTCTCTTCCTTCTGGCTTCAATATTTGTGATGTGTGTCTATGGGGAAAATGGTATTAAAAGTCAGGATTGGAAAGGCAGAACTCTTACAGAGAATAGCATGCTGAACTTGAAACTGTTTTTCTTGACTAAATAATAACAACTTTTCATACTTCAAGCAGAGATTTTTTTTCAAGATCCAAAGCTGCCATCGAGTGTCTTGACATAATACAAAGCCATGATGGTTTCCAAAATGGTGACTGACCATGTGGGGAAAGTGTATGGGAAATCTAACTAACCAGGGTATCTACTAATAGGCCCCAGTCCGGTAAAGCACTAAAGTACACATGTATGTTTAAGTATGTGAGTGGTCCCAATGTGGTTTCAGTGGACTACTTGCATGCCTATGTGTATTGCTGGATTGAAGCTTTTGGTGAGTAGAATAACTTTTATTATCTCCTGAACCAGTTTCACAAACAAAACATTACAGAATTACTTTTAAGTATGTAAGGGAAACTTATTAACTCAAAAAAGTGTATATTTTACACAGGCATTCTTTTACATACATGACTGTCATGTTAAGTGATGGTTAGAAGATCTTTTAATTCTTCTTGTGCCTTGTTTGTGATCTGTATTTTTGTCAGCTTGGACAACAGATAAACACTGAAGTCAGTTTCATAGACACATAGGACTTCTGGGATTTTAAATCTGCCTTGGTCAGTGCCAGATGTTTCAGCAATGATCTTCCCAACAGAAATACTGTTTATCCCAGACAGTAAAAAAAATCCCCTTAAATAAGATATAATAGAGTATAAAAACAATTACAGTTTTATGCACTTTTAGACATTTGTGTTTGTCTTACTGTTTTTCAACATTTTTCAACATTTGTGGCAGAGATTTTGTGGCTTAACTGTATTTTCCTGTTCAGCAGAGTCAATTTTAAATTAGTTTCAGTTTCCTGTACTGGCCCTTTATTCTTGTATAATGTGTGAGAGGCTAAGGTTATGAGATAGTGACTAACAAAGGACAGAAGTACTTTGTAAAGCAAACTAAAAAATTGAAACTATTAACTTACTTTATGTCTATATGCCACGTGCTGTTTTGATTATTTGGTTTCTTCTGTGCTTCAAATGGTTCCAGCCCTTTCAATCTCCTGCATGTGCTCACCTCCAAAGAAATTTTATTAGTCTCTGAGCACTGTTCTTTTTCTCCTTTCAAGGTAGAATGATCCATAAAATGCACACAATCTGAGGAACAAGGCACAAGTAATTTTACAAAAAGAGCCAGAACTTGTTACATCTTTATATTCCCAAATGTTTTGTATTTCTCTTGATTGCTTTGCATATAGAGTAGACTTTTGCATTCAGCTTCTGCGTTTGCTCCATATTTTTACCAAAAAGATTCCGATTAGTGTGTGCAGGATAGTTTCAGATATGTTTTTCTTTTAAATATGGGTGGTTTTCTTTTGGTTTTCTGGTGGTTTTTTTGTTGGTTGGTTGGTTGGTTGTTTTTTTTTTTTTTAATCTAGTTCAGCAACACAGATCTAAATAATCCTTTATGAAACAGCTTTATGAGCTACCAGTCTGGTTTATACAAGTTTGGTTTAGGCGGAAGATTAAGATTTAAAACAGTAAAGCTGAGTTCATGGAGTACATCTGATTCTTGTTGTAATTACTTTATACATAACCTGAAGTTTTAGTGTGACTTAATAGAAGGTTGCTCATGTGAACAGCTCTGTATGATGGCTTTTTTCTTTAAATTCTTAGCTAAATTGCATTTAGTTTTGTTAATTAGTAAGATTCTGGTGAACATAACAATACACACCAGAACTTTCTGTGACCAGAATGGTTCTTTGAAAATAATTCTTATAATATTTTGTATGTACAGATGATATTAGATTATCAGGTTGTTACACTTTAACTTCAGATTTTGTATTGGTTTATGAAAGCCCATATTCTGTGTACATACCAAGTAGTCCTAGCACTTTTTTTTCTCACTGCGTATTTATAGTGAAACCAAATACTCAGTGTGTAAAACAACTTTGTAGCATTTGTTCTGCAACAGCTTTTTCCAGATCAAACGGATATTACTGTGGTCTCTTGTATTTTTAAAAGTGATGTTTTTCTTCCTAGGGTGTGGACATAACTACAGCTATGAATGATCGAGCAATAGCTCAGAAAAGGCTTAATGAAAACACATTTGATTTAGAGGCCATGTGCATGTTAAATCGTGCACAGGAACAGGTATGTTTGCAAGCTTTCATCAGCATTTTGATGTACGTAAAGTAAATGTTAACACTTCATACCAGTTTTTTCTTGCACATTTAAGTACAGGCTTTTGGAAGCTCATTTTATCAGCATGCGGTTAAAAATTCTGCCTTTATTTTGCGCATCATAGCAATGATTTTGAGGATAAGGAAACCTTGAACCATAAACTTGCTAGTCTGAGTTCGGACTTTTGGACTAACATATAAAGATGCTTCGCTTTTCAGAATGTCTGCTTGCAAATGAGTGAGCACTAAACATAAATGAAGAATCATTACAAAAATAGGAAGCAACAGAGAATTGCAAAGCAGAAGTGTGCAAATTTTTATTTTGGTCTATGTTTGGTTTTTATTTTGTAGATTGATGCCTGGGCTCAATCAAACTCCATACCTGGCCAGTTCACAGGAAGTACTGGAGCACAGATACTGTCCTCGGATGAGCTGACCAACAGTGGTCCCCAAGCATGGATTAGAAAGGTAGAAGTTATGCAGACATACTTGTGTAAATATCATATTTTAAACAGTAGAAGTATCGGAAAATGCACGAAATGTGTCTTAAAAACCCATGGTAATGCATGTGTCAAATATAACAGGTTGAGTTAAATCATTGTGTTTGATATAGATACATGCTGCTGCTGTGTCTCTTTTGTTGTGCATTAAGGTATTGTTCATGACATAGGGTACTTCAATAAGGTGTGCGTCTGGTATTTGAGTCAGATTGGTTCATATGTACTCTTACCTTACACTGAAATGACATTTATAATAACATTATGGTTGCAGTGGTAGGTCCATCACTACTTTTACAGGATTGGGACAGATCAGGCAAGGTTTGATCCTGATGTTACTGAAGTCAGTGATGTTTTGGCATCAACTTCAGTGAGCTAAGTACCAAACTGACATATTGTTTGACTTGGTTTTATCCGATGGCTACTTTGCCTTTGTTTGTATCACCAGGTTTTTCTGGGACCCAAAGATTCAAAATATTAAACTAACAGTTGCAGTTTGGTTAATAAGTTTAATGTCACCCTACAGTGAAATAGTTACCTCTTACTGCAGAATAATAGTGGCATATTTTTGGGGCGTGGTGTGTCATACATACATGCGTTTTATAAGTTTAATAATTCATGCTTCATCTTTGAAAATGAAAACCAAACTGGTTCTCTTTCAAGAAGTAGAACTGAGGAATTCAAGCACTGTCAACCTTTCAGGCAAAAAGAATGAAATTACTTGCAAGATTGACTGCTGTTACGTAGTTGAGTATATGTTGTATCTGCTTGTCCTTCCAGAACGCAGTGTTAAGACAACCCTCAAAACTGGTAGGTTAGATTTGAGGCTTAGGCAGAATTTTCCATAAAACTTGGTGTAAACAGAACATGAAAGTCTGGAATTCCAACATCCTAAAAATAGAAATATTTTTACCAAGATTCACTAACTTATTTTTCCACTTTATATAGCCAAACAGTACAGAGAGCCAGGCAACACAGGGATCCAAGTTACTTGCTAGACAGGAATCTTTTGAGCTTTTCTCACTACTTATACAGAGCATACGTGACAAAGTCTTATTTTAACAATTACCATTTTGAGATTGTAACCAAATGTTGGCTTTGATTACGATAATTGTCCCTTGCAGAGGAACTTAAAAATATAAAGCACTCATCAGGGATGTGTTGGTGAGAAAAGAGCTCTTCCACCATGAGGCTTGTGAAAGAGATCAGCAAATGTGTGAGGATTCTCCATTTCTGCAGTGCCTTGAGTGGGTTCCCAAGGCAGCAGAAAGGGAGCATCTCTGATCATCTCCTTCCCAAGCCTCCTCATTCTGTTTTCACTCCTTCAGTTTCTGTGGTCGTCTTCTGTGCCTTATGGCAACAAGAGTGTCCACTAACAAAAAGTATGTGGAGGAGGCAAGTGAGTTTTCCCTCGGTCTTCTATTCTTCACTCTGTGATCGGCTTTAAAAATAAAATCAAAATGAAACCAATGAACTGAGCAAAAACCCCAAGCAAACCCAAACCAAATTCCCAACAAAATGCCGTATAGAGAGAAAGTGAGAGAAGACTCTGGCTTGTGGGCACGACTGCTGTGAGGAACAGAAGCATACTGGAACGTTTTGTTGAATTAAGAGTGAGCAAGCAGAAACACTTCTGTTGTTCCCATAGCTGTAAGACTGTAGTGGTTTGCAGTAGTAGGCGTCCTCCCTAGCAAGCATCATGTGGTTTGTCAGAAAGGAGGCTGCTACTGGAAACAAGAAGAGTTGGGTGAAGAAGATCAGGACTCAGTCCTCTTTCCTGCTCTGGCATTCCTCAGCTTGACTTCTTTTGCTCTTTCCAGGTTCCATATTTGCACACACATTGCCATCAAACTCATGAGATGACAAGTAGTTAAGTCATGCACCCTCTGCGTGTTAGGGGCTGCACAAGACTCAGCCTGTGTTTTTAGGAGTGGTGGGTCCTGTGAAAGCCTTCACAAAATTTAGGTTTGGTGAATTTGATGTGGACTTACAACCTATGGTTAGAGAATGATTTCACAGAATAAAGTAAAGTAGGGATAATGGGTTATGAATGCATGTTATCTTTCTCAGTGTCATGAATGCAAACCAACCATGAAATGCAAAGTACAGGTTGCATTTTACTTAGGCATTTGAAGTTCTGTAACTTAGTTCCTGGTAATTCTGTAGTGTAGTGCTGAGAAGTCAAATTGGTACTCCTTTTTTGTTGTTTTTTTGTTTGTTTGTTTGTTTTTCCTAAGAAAATGCATTTTATCATTCAGAAAACACTCCAAAAACCAAAATCCAAGAAACTAGTGGGTTTGAATTTTTCACCTGCTAGTAGGGCTGTGGAGTTTGTTAGGTATGTCTTTATGATGGGAATGGCTTTAAACTGAAAGAGGATAGTTCTAGATTAGATATTGGGAAGAAGTTTTTTCCTCTGAGGGTGGTGAGGCACTGGCAGAGGTTGCCCAGAGAAGCTGTGGCTGCCCCATCTCTGGCAGTGTTGAAGGCCAAGCTGGATGGGGCTTTGAGAGACCTGGTCTAGTGGATGGTGTCTGTGCCTATGGCAGGGGGTTGGACCCAGGTGAGGTATAAGGTCCCATCCAGCCCAAACCATTCTGTGATTCTATGTTGTGTGTGTAAATTAATGCATGTTTCTGACTGAAGATGTTGTTTACTGAAAGCATTTTGCTTGAGAGATTGTCATAAGCAAGTGCCAGAAGGGGACTTGTGGGTCTGCACTGTTTAGAAGAAACAGCCCATATCAGCTTGCTATTTGTGTATCTTTAAACAGAACATGTACAGACATTGTGCTTAACAGGTAATTGCAAAACTAGACAGATGTAGCAGAAGAGCAGTGTCAGGAGGGGAGAAAAACCAAAGTACGTGGGGAACTTGTTTTGATAAGCGCTGTCTTCACTTTGCATTTCGTGGATTTCAGCTACTTTTTGTTGTTCAAAAATAACTTTGGAGAAGGTAATATGTACTCAAACCAACATATGCCTGCAATTTCAGTTCAATCTCAAATAAAGTTCTGAGGGAATTAGTTACCAAAGCAGTTAACGTGGCATACTTGAGTGATCGACACACCAATTTGAAGTATGTTTTGCTTTTCTAAGTCATGTGTTAATTCATGATGTTCATGCGCAGGGTTCCGAGTAGTACTTAGAAAGAAATAATATGTTTTTAGGTTTCTTACATCATGAAAGCAGATATATGTACAGTATTACCTTTTTCTCTTGAAAAGTGGCTTCTGTTTCAGTTTATCGTCATTGGTGTAATCAGTTCACAAATATGACTGACTTGTTCTGGAGGTTGCTTCTCTTTTCTGTATTTTTTTTTGATGTTTTCTTACAAATACACTATGTGGCTGAATGAATGCTAAATCAGAGGAAGGGGTCAAATACCTTTTCCAGGCAAATTCTGTTGAGGTCTACTTACTCAGGCTTCCCNAGGTTGCTTCTCTTTTCTGTATTTTTTTTTTGATGTTTTCTTACAAATACACTATGTGGCTGAATGAATGCTAAATCAGAGGAAGGGGTCAAATACCTTTTCCAGGCAAATTCTGTTGAGGTCTACTTACTCAGGCTTCCCCAAACTTCATCACTTTCTGGATTTATCAGCTTAATTCTCCTACCTAAACTTTATCCCCAACCAAGGTTTCTGCGATGTTTTATGTACACAGGATAGTGCCTGAGGTCTGTTTCACTCAGTTGGACTAAAGCATGACACACAGTTTTACAGTGACCATTAGAACACTCTGTGTAGCTAAAGTTCTGAAAAGTTAAAGCATTCTTCCATTCTTCCATGGTTGCGGCAGATGAGCAAACTCATGCTAAAGATGGACGTAAAACTAAGTCTTGTGATTGTCACTTGCAGAAGGACTGCTGACCTTCTCACAAGGCCACTTGTATTCCTATTGCCTTAAATGACACCATGAGCTTTCATTGGAAATGAAGGCCATGTGACAAGGCCAATCAACTGTGTTAGTTATATTGGACTGGCTCCCTGTTCAACCCTCAAAATGTTTTGGGATTTTTTCCCCACTACCCTCAGCTTGCTTTTTACTGACTGTATGCAAAAGCTGCAAACAGAAATCCTGAAGCTGATTGCTTCAAGATTACAGGAGTGTAGTTTTTGTAAGGCATTTGATAGCATTCTTCAGAAAGGTAGTCTTCCTCTTCTACTGGGGGAGGAATGTGGCTGCTCCTAAAAGTGCCAGTTTATTTAATGGAAGTTTCAGCTGCTTTGCAAAAGTTTTGCCAAGGATAGATGCTTGTTCTGCTGCTTGGCTTACAGGAATTTCTCAGGAGTTAGTCTTAAAATAATCTTTTAAGACAGCCCATTGTACTATAGCTGAAACTGTCCACCAAGTGCCTTTAAGGCTTTGTTGTCTTCTGCTTAATGAACTATTGCCCAAAAGAAATAAACCTCATGACACAACTTGTATTTTAATGCATGTCAGCAGTGTGAGAACGAATGGGTATTTTCTTTTTACAGAGGAGAAATGATGATGTATTTTAAGATCTCTCAACTATGGCTTTCATATTTTGGTTGGTGTGGGTGCTGTTTTATGGACTGTTTAGTTCAGTGCTGCGTGCTATCCTTTTCCCAGAGACAACTGTTGCAATTAAATGATGGTGACTGTCCACCTTGCATTGTGTTTCAGAAAAAAAAAGTGTAAAGTCATCTTTCAGGTGTGATTTTTTTTTTTATTGTGTGTGTGTGTGTGTGTGTGTGGTTTTGCTTGTATAAGCCCTTAAATGCTAACTCAGGCATTCGTGTCCCCCAGAATGTGTTGCTCTAACATAGCTTTAAAAGAGGAATAGTTTTTAAATTGCTAGAAACCCCTCTCAAGTGATTAGGTTTTATTGTGTAGCCTTCTTTTTAAAGCAAGTGTTGACACAAGTATGTGGTTTATTGGTTGTCTCCATCTACTGGCAGAATGGAAGTGTGCTTTATTTGGCTGACCTTCCATGGAGTTTAGATAGAGATAAAAAGGTGAGAGGAGTGGTACTGAATTTTCACGCAGACAAACTCAAATTGAGATTAGAGAATAAAAGAGAACAATTATTTTGTAAGTTTTTATTTNATTGTGTGTGTGTGTGTGTGTGTGTGGTTTTGCTTGTATAAGCCCTTAAATGCTAACTCAGGCATTCGTGTCCCCCAGAATGTGTTGCTCTAACATAGCTTTAAAAGAGGAATAGTTTTTAAATTGCTAGAAACCCCTCTCAAGTGATTAGGTTTTATTGTGTAGCCTTCTTTTTAAAGCAAGTGTTGACACAAGTATGTGGTTTATTGGTTGTCTCCATCTACTGGCAGAATGGAAGTGTGCTTTATTTGGCTGACCTTCCATGGAGTTTAGATAGAGATAAAAAGGTGAGAGGAGTGGTACTGAATTTTCACGCAGACAAACTCAAATTGAGATTAGAGAATAAAAGAGAACAATTATTTTGTAAGTTTTTATTTTATTTTGTTGTTTTGGGGTTTATTGTATTAGATACTGTTCAATCTAATATCCTCCTATGGGCCAGATCTGCAAGGGTATGGAGCTGCTAAAGAGTTCTGTAATTTTTAAAACTGAATAGACATTTAGATCTTGTTCCAGCTCTCATTAACATTTCTACTGCAGTTTTTATGTTTTCAAATGTATTTACAAACACAGCTCTGGTTGTACCCGTACTCTGTTAAATGATGGGCTGAGGGAAGTTGTCTGTCACTGCATTTAGTTAAAAATAATATAATTGTACAGGTGACGTTAGAGGTTTATGATCAGTTTATTATTTAAAACCAAGCCAACACTGAAAGAACACTCTCCTCCTGCTGCAAGCCTTCTTTGCTTCTTCAGTAAGCTGAATCAAAGTGGGCTTCTGGCTCCTCTCATTTAGAAGAATTATTTCATTTAGCCTTCTAGTGTGATGTACAAGTACAGCTATTCTGTACTGAAACAAGTCTTTCATTTCTAATTCCTTGCTGTCTTGCTTCTATCGTACACGTTTAACTCTCAGCATAGTGTGAAAAATTCCTGCTGAAGTTACCAGATGGGGCTCTGAATTTGCACATTAGAAGAGGTGTTTTTAATAAACTACACTTCGGGATTTAGAAGACTTTTTTATTTCCAGGATTTGGAATTCTATTCGGGCTCTGGTAGTTCCTATGTAGGAACTCAGGGCTTTGATTTTTAACTAGGAATAGCAATATTTAGGCTCTGGTCTTTCTTTTCTATACAACTACTAAATGTACTATTAGTACATTTACAGGTGTGATGAGAAAGTTGTGTAACATGAAAATGACCTCATCCAGAAATGGCAATCTTATCATTTGTGAACTGAATACACGCTGCTGGTAATGAAACAGATGTTTATATTGAAAATTCTATCATTGCAAAGCAGGTACAAAAGAGGAATCGGAACCCAGGGTGACATTGACTGGGGTTTGTATCATTCTCGGCAAGGTTGCCCTTTTCTTATGAGAGGTTCCTGGAAAAGAGAGGGGAGGATGAAAATGGAAGTAAGTAAAAGCCATTCTAGGTATATAGATTGAGGCAGTTCATATCGAAGAAACTGATTTTGTACACACACACACACACACACACACACACACACACACACACACACACACACACACACACACACACACACACACACACACACACACACACACTGCATGGTCTGCACCAATCAGAAAAGAAGTTGAACTGGAGAGGTGCATGTAGCCTCTCTACTTTTCCATCAGACCACTTTGTTAAATGCAGCATCCGGTTACATGATTGCTAGGTGTTTACTGTCTAATAGGGAAATATTCGGAGAAGTTCTGCCACAATCTTCCACAATTACTATTTTTAAAATTTTTTAACACCATGGGGATCACACACATGCTTCAGTGTGTGTCAGTTGCCAGTTTGGAATCCCCTTGATATCCGCAGTCTCTGCAAAAGTAAGACTTCTGGTTTTCTTTTTGTGTGTATCAAAACCAAGGACCTATCAGTCCTGTGTCCAAACCTGGGAAATGCTTACTTTTGCAAGCAGAACTCAGAATGAAGAAGAAAAACCCCAAACAATGTTCTGTTAATTTGCTTTGATAGTAAGTAACATTTTCACAAAGATACTAGGCATTGTATCATCTAACCTACTATGCGAAATAACGGATGGACTTATCAGTGCCAGTGTGTAAACTTGTATATTTAAGGCAAGCAATTTTTTGCTGTGATGGAAATGAATGACTTACTTACTTGGGTCAGCGGGGGGGGCAGAAGAGAGTTGATAGTTCACAGAATAACCTGTGAACTTTCACCCCTCTATATGGAAACTTGTTTCAGGGTCAAATCCTTGTAGCTGCCTTCTTGCCACGGTCAATGCCAGCCCTACTATTCACAACACTGCGGCCATCGAGGCCTAGGTACGTAAACATTTAAGGAGTTTTTAAAGTTCTTTACATCGAAACAGATTTTTAAGATTTCTGTTTATAAGCTTTCACCATTTAACAGCTGTTATGTAAATGATGATTTGAAAGAATGTGAGGACTTCTCTACTGATGCTAAACTGTGTGGCTAAGCGCCTTTAAAAAAAAAAAGGAAGATAAAAACCTGTATGTTTCATGTGGATTTTCAGAGTAGAACTTGAATGTGCAACTGCTGTATAATAAAATGGGGAACCTTTTTTTTATATATATTTATTTAAAATATGCCTAAACACTCTGTGAATGTCATTACTAAATGTGCTTGTATTTTGTTCAGTAACTAGGTACACTTGGCACACATGTTGCCAGTTAAACAGTTAACACTGCCTCCTTTCACGAGATGAGAAGAGATGCATTGGAACCAAAGTAGCGTGCTTAAAACTGGACGGTTATCATTTTATTAAATACATATGTCTGCAAAGGGTCACTTGCCACTTTTGGATCACATTAGAATTTTCTTAAGTTGTTCTTTTTTGCAATCATTGATTTGTGTCTCGTGTGTCTGCGTGAATTCTGGTTGCTGCCAAATGTTAATGCATATAAAGCTAAGGTGTATGTTTTTTTTTTAATTGAGTCTGTGAAAGGTTGTTAGAAACATTTTTTGGAAGCTTCCCCTTAGTTTTTAAAACCCCAGTGCTAACTTTAGGACTTGTTCTACTTTTCTTTTTCTGGATAGGATCAGTTCTTAAGAGCAGCCCCTGTAACTGGAGGAATGGGAGCTCAACTGATGAGAAAAATGGGCTGGAGAGAAGGAGAAGGGCTCGGGAAAAACAAAGAAGGCAGCGTTGAGCCAATTATGGTGGACTTTAAGACAGATCGGAAAGGTAAGCCCTTTACGTGTCTTGTGGCAATATAAACTTTGCATGTCAATCTTGGAGATGGGCAAAATAACTTTGAAGTAGTAACCCTTTTCTGGGTACAGCACCACTGGAAAAACTAACAGAATGGTGTAGGTGATTTGGTACTAGGTTTTCATGCCCTGGACTATATATATATAGGCTTTGTCCTTATGCTTGTGGATGCTTCCAGACATTCTTTAACTTTCCCTAACTGTCAGCTGCCATTTTGAAAGTGCATCTCAGTAAATTAGGGATGTGCTTCAGTTGGATATGTGGAGAAGGCATGGGACAGGGAAACTGTGAAAAAGCCATAGTGGTTGTTCTAGAGGAAGTGGCTCAAGCAGAAGTGGGGCTGGATAGAAGATTGACTAGATCAGTTTTAAACTGGGGTGGAGGACAGAGATGAGACCTACAGAGCTGGGTTTGCTGCTGCCGTTCAGCTGAAGTCCTGACAGGAACAGTCTCGCACTGATGTTTTTAGGGCTTTCAAAGGGATTCTGCTTCCTTTCTTGTCCATCTGCTCTCTTTGCTTTTCCATCTCCTCATTTGATCCTGTTGCAGGAAGCTCTGCTCAACTACAGTGGTGTTGGCCTGGTTGTTTCCAAAGATTATTTTTTTTAGCAGTCTTCTCTGCTTCTCAGAAGTCCATGGCCACAAGTGAAGAACTGTTGCACTTGTTTCATTTGATGCAAGAGAGCTCTCCTTTTAATTGCAGGCAGCATGCTGCTCCTGAGGCTGGGGCAGCATGGTATGGTTGGCCATCTTGCCAGCACATTCAGCAAGAGCTCTCTTTGAAAAGAGTGAATGTTTTTGGAAATTTGTCATCAGCAATACGAATTCTAACAATTTTAAATGCCGGATTCATAATTTTAGCAAAATTTCAAGATTTATTAGGCATGTTAGCAAAATCAGCAACACTGCGGGAAAACATGGTCTGTCTGTTGTTATCCTAATGTGTATTTGTTTTTTTCAAATGGGAAGCTTTAGTATTTTAAATAGATCACATCTAATATCAAAGCATCAAAATACTTTGAATTATGGATTTATGTGAGCTTTTATCAATACTCATGATTGAGCTTGGAAGAAAACAAAGTGTGTAAGTTCAAATGTGAAGTTTGTTTGCAGAGATGCTGTTGGAGGAATCTTTAGGTATCAACAGGATAGTTCTTAATACAGAGGTAGTTCAGTACTGCTCAGGTGACAGCTGGCAGTGAAAATAGAGTTTAAACATTGAAATATTAAGAACAGAGAGGTAGAAAACGAGGAAGGCCTATGTTATGAAAATATTGCTTTCTAAATCCTAAAGACCTTCTAGAAGTGTAATGTGGGGTTTATAAATGGAGAAGTGCAACAGCCTCAAAGTAGTGAACACAGTAATAGGGACTTCACTGAACACAGTAATAGGGACTTCACTTTTCAGCTGGTTTTCTTCTGTTTAAAAAAAGGAAAAAAAGATACGTGGTGACAGAGTGCTTGCCAAGAAAATAATTTTTGACAAGTATTTTGTTACTGTTACTTAGCTACTATCCTCTTTGTAGATGTTGTCTTGGAAAGTTCTCAGTTCTGGCAAGAGTTCCTTCAACTTAGCTTGATTTATAGCATTCGGAGAGAAGCAGCTGAGAACAGTGTCAGTATTATTTTCTCAAACAGCCTGTGTAACATGGTGATGGATTTTTGTGGTGAGGAGGAAAGGGTTAGCTCTTTTCATCATGTTGCTTGCTCTGTGCTACCTCACATGACAGAGGCAGTTTTGCTGCACAACCTGTGAGCGTTTTGAACATTAAAAACATTTTGGTGAGATGCAGCTTGTGTTGCAGCTCGAGTTTCCAGTTAGAGAAGTGTGTGCCAGGATCCTCATGTTGTTCCTAATACAAATTTCCTTAGCGCCTGCAGAATTTGTTACCGACGTTTCAAGCACCAAGCCCTAATGCCTGAGACAGGTCAGGTCCTTGTTGTGCTGGGCATTCTGTAACAGATAGTTTGCTCTTTCTTCTTCAGAACAGTCAGTCTTCAATAACAGTTAAAAACGTTTAGTGGAGTTAAAGGATGCCTCTTCCTGGCCTGTGATAGCTCTGTCTGAAAATACAGATAACCTTAGTGATGCCTGTGCTTTGCTCGAATTTAACTGTTTTTAAATACTTGACTGTTGTCATGTATGCAGCCTAGTCTGATTATTCCCACCAAAATAAAAAATTCTAAGCATGTTTTGATAAATATTTGATAAAAGATTTGATAAAAAGATTTGATAAAGATTTGATAAAAAGATTTGATAAAGATTTGATTAAAAATTCTAAGCATGTGTTGATAAAGAATTATCGTTAATGTTGAGTCAGCCAAGCCTTTAATACAGGGAGGCAGTTTGCATTGTATAGAGCCTGCATGTCTCCTACATTACAAAGAAGCAGCTGAACAGTGATTGTACATTTGTGTTGGGTAGCTGAAAAGCTTCTTCAAACATCAGAGTTTTTTGATGCTTAAATGTATAAAAAATAGTATTTTTTAAGGTTTTTTTTTTGTAGAGGTTTAGAGACAAATCAGGAATTTTTAGAAGTAATCTGTCTGTTACATTAAGTGTCCTGGTTTTGTTTTGTAGGGAACGTTTTGTCGCATTTTTAGAACTCATCCCCAAATAAAATACTACTCCTAGATGCAGGACCAAGCAGTTTATTCAGAGTTCTCAGTAGGCTGCACTAGGACATGAACCAAAAGGTTGTCTGTCTGCCTTTGTCATAGCTTTCCCTTAGACCTTGCTTTTCCCAGGCACTGAGCAAGATCTGTAGTTCTGTCACAGGCAGCAGTGAGCCAAGCCCTCCTTGAGCTTTGGTATCAGCCAGTAAATTGCTGGCTGTCTGTGTTCAAAGAACCTTGGTCCATCAGTGGGGCTTGGTGGAGTCCACTGCTATTTTGACAGTCTCTCTTGAGGTACCAGGGACAAGATGCAGAAGACAAGTGTCAGTGGCTGCGAGTTAGGGAGACACAATATTAATCATCAAATGACATAAGAGGTTTCTTTCTTTGGTGGAAATCTTTGGTTACTTCGGCTATAAAATTCTGTGAAGGGAAAAGTAAGCCTTGTTTCAGTGATTCTTCTCTATGAGGGTTTCATACCACTTGAAAAGCCCTTACTCAGGAGCTGTGTGAATATTAGGATGACAGTCTGGTAAGGAGAGAAGGATTTTCTTCAAAGGCAAACCAAATCAAAATGCCAACCAAAAAACCCTAAAGGAACAGGAAGAAACTGGAAACAATTGCAGTATCTCCCTGTCCTTATTCACCAAAGCCAGGAACAGAAACAAATAGAGGTAAGAAACAAAGTAGTATTTGAAGGACTGAAGTCTGAGAAGCTGAAAAGTGGGCAGGTATTTTTGGTATTTAAGGTAATGGCATGTAAAGATGTAAAGAAACTTGACTCGCTGTACGAGCATGGCATGGTTACTGGCATTTGATATGTTTTTAGCAATTGTTGCACTTAATTTCTTACTCTTGTAAGCTTTCAAAAAGAAAAATGTTCAGCTTCCGTGTTTCACAGTGGCTTCCATTGGCACTTGTCCTCTTTGTGTTGTCTTGTGGCCCAGTTGCACGCTCTTCTGCTATTTTATATTCAGATGCAGTTGAAAGCACGGAAACTGGGCTGTGAATTTGCACTTAAAGGATAAGTGCTTGAATACTGATAAATAGAGCACATCAGAATGGTGCGGTGTTACTTGTATTGCAAAAGATTGTGCTGGGTTACAATTCTTACTGTTTAGTGGAAATACTTCAACTGCTCAGTGTGTCAGAGGCAAAATGTTACGGAAGTGGATGGCTTCTGGGTTACACAAAAAAACTGAAGGAGAGGTCTGAAATTTGCCGCTTGCTCAGTGTTCCTCCAAAGAGGGCATTGAAAACCAGGTGTTTCCTGACTTGCATGAGACTACTGAGAGTTTTCTACTACATGGCTTGTTCAGAGTCTTGCTAGTGCAGTTGAGAAAGAGTGTTATGTGTAGTAAGTATGAAGGGGGGGGGGGAAAAGTTGGATGAAGGGGAGGTTTAGAAGACTTCTGAAAAGACCATTGAATGTTGTTCAGACTTCACCTCCACTGAGTACATGTTATTGCTTTACTGCTGGTAATACAGAAGTCAGGTGAGGATCAGAAATGTAAACTTTATTGTGTTTTGTTTAGGGCTTGTTGCTGTGGGAGAGAAGGCACAGAAGAGATCTGGACATTATGTTGTGATGAAGGATCTTTCAGGTGAGGTTCTTGCTTTTCTCAAAGCAGTCTCGTTTAAAATGATGGCTTCAGTGGCACTGAAACGTCAGGTACATTTTCTCTTTAAGGTAAACATCCCGTTTCTGCTTTGATGGAGATCTGTAACAAAAGAAGATGGTCACCACCTGAATTTGTGTTGGTGGATGATAGTGGGCCTGATCATCGCAAACATTTTATCTTTAAGGTGCGTGTTTCTTAGTTTGCTGTTGGTCTTTCTGTTAAAGGTGATGTAAATTCATGTTTTTATTTGCATATAAACATATAAACCATCTTATGGGTGGCTGAGGACTGCTGAGCAGTATCTTTGCTAAAATTTCTAAGTCGTGTTTCTGTAATGACCAGATCAGACCTCTGAAGTTTATTAGTCTGTAAATGCATCAAGAAACACACTGTTCCACTTCCTAGTAAAATTACTGACTCATGTGGTACCATATTCTTGCTGTTTGCTTGCAGGCGTGGTGTTGAACCTTACAGTTGTAAAGGCAGCGAGCAAGATTGGTTTGTCCTTCAGTTATCTTACAGCATGAGCTTTCCTTTTCACATCATACCCTGTATTAGCAGTTGGTGTTCAGAATTGATGGTGCTTACAGACCAGGGCTGCATTTTGACTACCCCAAAGAAAGGATTGTGTAGGGAAGGTGCTTAAAGAAGGAGCTACGAAGCACTGCGTCAGAGCGGTGGTTAAGAGGCACTTTGTAATGCTTTCTTTTCCCATAAACAGGTGAGAGTCAATGGAAATGAATACAGGCCTACTTTTGCCAGCCTTAACAAGAAGCATGCTAAAGCCACAGCAGCAACTGCGGCTCTCCAAGCGATGGGACTTGTACCAAAGGAAAGCATGGTTAATACCACCATGTTTAGGAGTGCCTCACACCGCTAGATATTGTTTTTTATATTGACATTATTTCAGATAATTTTACTCTGCACAAAAATGGTATTTGCCCTTTCATGTTGTAAATACATTGGCAATTCCCACGTTGTAAAAACTGTACAGACACCTTCAGGTTTTTCTTTTGTACCATCAAAATGTATTTAAATCATACTTAGTTTTTGGTATGTTTATATTGTTTACATTAGTGATGTAATTATTTCTTAAATGACTAAATCAGACGACAGACTCTGGAGGCATCAGTAACTGAAACCCTTGTTTTAAAGCTCATGCGATCCCTCTTCAATGCGGAATGTTAACACTTTCATACTGTTTTTGTACGATGCTGCAGTTTTCCCTGTCTCGGTAAAGCTACCCGTGCACTTTGCCGGCAGCTGGTGGAGGTCACGTACTCACCCATGGCTGGTCAAGGCTGGTGCATGCTGCTGGACAGGCACCGGGCAGCGCCGCGGCCCCGTGGTGATAGCCCTGTTGTCCAGTGTTAGCACCGCGGCTGCTGCCTGTGTTCAGTCCAGGGTTGGACTTGGTGGTGCACTGCAGCTGGCCCCGCAGCCCATGCTCCAGGGCGTATGTGGTTTAGGCAAAAGACATGCCCTCGAAGGGACGGCAGGAAGTCCAGCAGTGGATCCCGTGAGACTTTGCAACGTGGAGGTGACCCTCCCTGCATGTTGTAAGAAGGGAGATGATGGAGTTGTCTATTCCAAACAAATTAACACACTGCCTGATGTTGATTGTATGATTTTGTGGTTAATGTGAATTTTAAACTCTTAACAAATCTACAACTGGATTCGGGGGGGAGGGAAGGGATAGAATGACGCTTAAATTGTTGTACCCAACTTGGTCAATAAAAGCAGCACAAGTTCATAATCTTAATCATTGGTCAGTAAGCAGTAATTCAAGTGTCTGCCAAATTGACTTGTGGAAGAAGGGCGCAGTGTAAGAGTATGCTGAGGATCACCAATAACTGTTAGGGCTGCAGGGTCACTTCTGGTTGCTTCCACTTTCCATAATGGTACTCTGCCCTCAAAGAGACAGCCTGATCCAGAGTTTGGGCAGTTTGACAAGGGAGAGGCTGTACAAAGCTTTTCCTTCTTTTACGTTCCACCCCGCTACCCCCACCCC